>JAQFXU010003971.1:0-14657 GCA_034693705.1 Spatulosminthurus flaviceps
GTTCTTTATTATATCCGGTACACGGTATTTTTGCTGAAAATGAAAAAAATTGGAGACTATGATGTTTTGGGCTTACAGATTCCCTGTGGATTTACTCTATTTAAAACTAACCAACCTATAAATCGTCGGCATCATCTCACTCTACCCCAACATTCCTAATAAACTTTAATTCTCATTTCCCTTCTTATACATGTACAAATAACCTAAGCCATAAATCTAGATTGATATTTCTAGGTAGAAAAATTACCAAAAGTTTGAAGCTAATTTTTTTTCTTACATTTCTACCGACTCTTTTTATTCAGTTAAAAATAGTAGTATGTATGTACATAAAGCAGTGCATTCGTGCAGGGGAAACTCCAGCAGGTGCAAAGGCTGTAGTAATTGCTTTGGGCTGCGAGAGTCAGTGTGCAAGTTGGTTTTTCTGTGTGTGCTTTGGGTGTCTTAAAAACGACAAGAGAACGTTTTTACACTCAGGCAAAGACAAAGCTCACGCGAGCACATACATAAAGAAAAATAATAAACAGTCAGCTCAATCAGCTGTTTTGCTCAAAGGGAACAGTTGACTTTTGTGTATGCTCGAGGACGGAGCATATAGTGGAAAGTTGGAATTAAACCTTGAAAGTGCAGTGACAAAAAACATTAGCTACATCCCCACAAAGTGACAGCTCACATCGTCAGCTAATTATCAATGTTTAATTACTTCCTTTACTATTTCTATTTTATCCTGATATGAAGTGTGAGTGTACTTGGAAATGTGATGTACCATGTAGTGGTGAAAAATTATAATAATAATAAAATGTTTGTATAACATAAATACGTTGTGATTCACATCTCTGTGATATTTGCGACTGATTAGAGTAATGATAAAAAAGAATTATTGTAGTGGGTGCATTGAGAGTATTATCGTCAATTGTGAGGGTAAGTTGGAAGCCTGAATTTATATTTTATGAATAATTTTTGCTAATTTTTAATTAATGAAATGTATAATTTTTTAACCCTTGGGTTGTGGGATGAATGATTGAATTTTTGGGGGTTCAATGACTACATGCATTTTCGTAAAAATTATCCACGTTAATTTCTTGGATCTTTTACGTTTGTTGTAGATGAGCGGACGAAAAACCTGCAGGTATGGATTGCAGTGTAAAAATGATTTTTGTGAGTTGGTCCATCCTACGCCTGGAAATGCGAGTGTGTCAAAGGTAAACAAGGAATCCCCAGTTTGTCGTTATGGAACAAGATGTGAACATTTTGATTGCAAGTTCTGGCATCCAAAGCAAAATACTCCGGGCCAGTCGGGTCAAAGCGATTTAAAATGTAGAGACGAAGTTGGAAGAGATGGGAAAGAGCCTCAGAGGTCCCTCTCAGGTACTGGAGGGAGCCGTGAAGTTCTGAATCGACGGAAGAAGGGTCCGAAAAATTGCGTCCAATCTGCAGTGGAGGTTACACGGCGTGAGGTCATCCAAGCTGTGCTTCCAGGACCGGTAGAAGTGCGGGAGTTTACGCGGAAGGATGAGAAAAAAGAGAAATGTTCTGATATAGGCTTAACCCCTGTGCCGAATCAGCTCCTTGCGATCGTCCCATCTTTGATAGGCGTTCCCTTGGAATATCATAGAACTAGGGAAAGAAGTATTTCATCAAGCTCTACTAAATCGGATTTTCGGAGTAGGAATTTCCGTCGGAATGAAAACCCTCACATGGCGAAACGAAATAGAATGGATGTGCTGGAAGCGGACGCAAATAAAGCTCATGTGAATTTGATGAACATTGTGAATGAGAGGATTGTAGCTTTGGAGTCATCGGCGGAGTTCGATATTGAAGATGAAAAATGTAGGGGAACCTTGGAAGCGTTGAAGAGTCAGCAGTTGGAATTGTGCCATCAGCTATCAACCTACCACCAAATGAAGGAAAGAGCACGAAATTTTTATAGGAACGAAGAATTGGATCAACAACTCCGCCGAGAATTATTTCGTTTTCAACAGAGACTCCCAGCACTGGCAGCTAGACCTCAAATTGAAGCTTTGCTGGACACCAACAGGTTTTTAATCATCCAAGGTCAAACGGGCTCTGGGAAGAGTACTCAGATCGCTCAGTACATTGCGGATCAGCCTCAGTTCCGGGGTAAAAGGGTAATCTGTACGCAGCCTCGAAAAATAGCGGCGATGACTTTAGCAACGCGTGTGAGTTTTGAATATTCTGGAGGGAATTTTGGAGCCAAGCCGGGTCATCACATTGGGTACCACGTGGGTGGGAGGAAGGCGGGAGGGAAATGTAGTCGAATTGAATTTGTTACGGAAGGGGTGATGCTGGAGAGGATCATGAGGAGGGCGGAAGATTGCTTTAAGGGTGTTGGTTGTATTATTTTGGATGAGGCTCATGAGAGAAGCATTATTTGTGACATTTTATTGGGATTATTTAAAGGGGAGGATGAAAGGTGGAAGGATATTAAGATCATTGTAACTTCGGCCACCATTGATTTGCTGGAGTTCTCAAATTTTTTTCACGGAGCCCCGACAGTTGAAATTCAAGGTCGAACTTTCCCTGTAGACCTTACTTACAATCCTGTTCCTGAAAATTGTGACATTCGCAATGAAGTTGTTCAATGTGCATTGGAGATTCATAAATCCTGTGGGAAGGGCGCAGGAGATATTTTGTGCTTCCTTCCCGGTCAAGAAGATGTGATTTGGGCCTCGGAGACTTTTGGGATCGAAGCTTCCAAACTAAAGGGACTTCTGGAGTTCGAAGCTTTTCCTCTGTACGGCCGACAAGAGCCAGAAGAGCAGGCTCAAGTGTTTGATATATTGGAAGGAAATAAACGGAAGGTTATTTTTGCGACTGATATTGCTGAAACTTCTGTTACAATCGATGGAGTCGTTTTTGTTGTAGATAGTGGGGTCAAGAAGGAGATGGTGTTTGACCCAAAACGAAATATTTCGACTCTAAGGGTCAACAGGATATCAAGAAGCTCTGCCATTCAACGAGCAGGAAGATCGGGTCGTACCCAACCTGGTCAGTGTTACCGACTGTATGGGAAAGAGGACTTCGAATCAATGAACATTAGCACAGCTCCGGAGATATTCCGAAGACCTTTATCCTTAGCAATATTATCCTTGCGGGAAATGAATATCGATCCCGTTACATTCAGCTGGATAAGTGCTCCATCACAAGATGCATTTGCTGCTGCGGATGAAGAACTACGATTTTTGAAGGCTATGGATGACAATTATAGACCTACGGAGTTAGGCAAGTTAATAACCCAGTCTCAGCAGGAGCCGAAGTTAGTACGAATGATCTACCGAGGTTGTCAAGATCGGCTGGGGATGGCTGCAATTACTTTGGCCTCGATTCTTACTGTGTCAAATATTTTCTTTTGGAATGGTAATGACCCGGAGTCCAAAGGTCAGGCCAGGAAGAAGCGGACAGAAATCTCGAATTCCGACGGGGATGTTGTTACCATGTACCGGTTATTTGAGCAGTGGTTGGAAATTCAGGTTCCAAAAGCTGATGCTTTTGCGAGTCCAACAAAGAAGAAAGATCTGACTAAAGCCAGTCAGTCCGAGATAGTCAACGGTGAGAACACGGAGGTCAGCAGTAGGACTATTGGTGGCTCGGTGGATGGACCTGCTAAAGTTAACGCTGAGCCCACTAGCGGGCTGTATAACGAGTTTAAAGTTGTTGCTGATAACAGCACTGATGTAGATGTCAGAGGGGTCAACGTTGAAGTCACATCTGAAGACAGGCCTGAGCTCAACAAGGAAACCAGCGAAGATGTCAGTGGTGATGTTCAACCGGGTAGCAATAGAGGCAGTAGGACCAATATGGAGGCCAACATTAATAACAAGAAGGAGAGAGATGATGAAGTCAACCCGGGTACCAGCAAAGACAACAAGTCTAGTGTCGAGGTCATCACAAGTAACACAAGCGGTGTCAACAACAATGAGGTTAGTGTAGGTACACCCAATCGGGCCCAATACGACCCACAGAACAAATGTGGGACGAAAAGTCAGGTCCAACCAGATTCCGGAAATCCTAGCCCTTCAACATCCCAATATACAGAACTCCCTCGAAGAAATGTAAAAAAGCAATTAGCGGATTGGTGTCGAAAAAATTTTATCAATGGCAAAGCAATGAACCTCATTCAGTCAACGAAATCGGAATTGCTGACGTTATTTAAGCACACGGAAATCTGGAAAAAGGAGCTCTCGCAGACTATTAACCCATCAAACGTGCAACTCCAGCGACTTGTCTTCTCAGGATACTTTCTTCACACTGCCCGACTTATTCATTCTAAGAAATCAGGGTATCATCAGTATTTTGCTGTTCACGCTGGAGTCCTAGGGAATTTGGATCGTAGGGCAGCAATGTTAAGTCAGCAAGGTAAAATAAATCTTAAGTTTTACAAGGACCATCCTCATAAAAATTCATTTGATTGACTTGATTTTAATGCTTGTATTTTTTTTCAGCAACTGCAGGTTTCTCCCTTCCACAGTGGATAATTTATGATAAAATTCTTCGACTAACTTTAACACTTTTCCCAGTCACCAGTCCAATTCAGTTTTCGTGGGTTGAAGATGAAAGCAAGGAGTTCTACGATCTTTGTACCCTCCAAGCACAGCAACTACCAACAGAAAAAATCATCAAGCACAGCTCCCCCGAATGTCTTCGAAGTATTTTTGGGAAATATTTTTGCAATATGAATATTCTTGAAGACGAGTTGGACTGTTCTTTAGACGTTGATATTGATTCTGGAACGCTGGCAGCTTATTGTTCGGTTCTGAATCGAAATAAGATTGATATGTTACTAAGAAAGAAAATTGCAGACGCCCAGAAGATCTTGGTGGATCAAGTTGTTGAAGATGATTATCTTGGTGGGACAAGGATTGTCTTGGGGCAGGGCTATGAAGTTAAAGATGTGTTGTTCCCCCAAGAATTTACGACACTTTTTCTGAAGAAACTTCCTAAGAACTGTTCCAAACAGTATCTTTTGCAATTGGCTGACAATAAAGTTCTTAAGGCGAAGAGTGTAGTCAGATCCTTAGAAATTATCCAGCACGACACCAACTCCTCAGCTATTATGAAGTTCTTTTCGAAGAACGATGCAAAGATTGTTCTGGAAGGCTTGAAAGGCGAAATGATTCAAGGTCACTTGATTGAGGTCACTCCAACTGGATTGGGTCCCAAAAAAGGGGTTACACAGGGAGAAACCTGTCGTTTGAAGATCTCTTGGCCCATTGGTCCATCTACGGGAAGGGCTCACATTGCTTTTTCTAGTCCAGGCGAAGCGAATACTTGTATCGACAATATAAGCGTTTTATTCCCCGGATCACGAGTTTCCAGAGTTCATGGAGAACTGCATGCAAATTTAGGAAGAATTAATTTTGTTCCGAAGAAACCCCTTCCACCCGCCATGTTCGTAGGAGTGAGGCCTCGTCGTCGAGGCGCTACAAATGTGCAGAATATCCGCTTCATCACTGGTCTCGACGTGGATCAAACATTCGAGTACAAAGTTACAATCGTTGATCTCATTAAAAATATTGATGAGCAAGAATTAATCGCAAGAGTTAAACCTGCAAATCCGAAATGGGTGAAAGTAGACAGAGAACTCCATCCAACGGAAAAAGAAGCGGCGGAAAAGTATGAAATCTCCATTGAAGATCGTAAAACAAAATTGAAACCTCTTGAGGCTCACATCAATATGAACCTAATAGCTACTTCGGATTTTCTTGACAAAAACCTCTGTAGAGCAGGTATTTACGTCTACATCCGATGCGATGCATTTTTACTGCAGAAGGCATTTCGTGCATGTGACTTCTTTGGTCTTGGCGATATTTTCGGTCAGCCTCACCGATGCGAAATTGAGTACAACCATGTAACTTCCGTACACTTGGACTTGTACAAGTATCTAAAACCGGATATAGATAGGATTAGAAACGATGCTTACAAACAAGGAGTTACCACATCTGAATCTAGACCGAAGCCTAATGGTAGATCTATGTTCGCCACGCTTCGCTTCCGAAGTTGTAATGTAAAATTAATTCAGAGTGTCCAGTCAAAACTGGAAGAGCTATCTAATTGCAGCAAATTCGTTAGTGATAAAATCCACCTGTTATTTTCTTGGACCGGAAGGATTAAACTAGAGGAGTTTTCGAGACATAACTTCATTCATTGGAATGGCCGAGCCCAGACTATTTGGATTTATGGTAGTGAGCAAGTGCAGAAAGAAGCGGGCGAGAAACTAAATGAAAGTATTAAAGAACTTGTTGCACTCGAAATTTTGGATCAACCTGTAATGCTCTGCAAGAAAAAAATTGATTTGAAAAAAAAATCCGATACAAACAAAATATCCCGAATTTGTACCTCCTCTAGTCTCGCTTATTACCATTTTAATGGAAATAGGATCTTCGCATCAGGCTCTACGAAATCTGTGGCCAAGTTAGAGGAGCTGCTTGAAAAGGACCAGTTTCTATTCAAAAAACGGCCTTCTGCACTAGCGCAACAACACGGTCGAAGGCAGCCTTGTGGATTATGCTTCGATGTTCCGGAAGGTCAAGTCCTATTGACCAGTTTGTGCGGGCATTCATTTTGCATGGATTGCATCCAACCCATGTTTGATATTCAGCCACCAGTGTTTCCTGTGAAATGCCCAGAATGCCAAAGCTTGTTGGTTATCAACGATATCTTGAAGTGTACTACATTGAGTTCGCTCAGAAAATTTTTGGAGGTTGGGGTTTTCGAGTTTCAGAAGGAACATGGCACAGAGGTCTTACTCTGCCCCAAGCCTGGGTGCAATCAGTTATTTTCTTCTGGAACAAAACGAACTGGTCAGAATTTAAAATAAAGTGTAGTTTTTAGTTAATATGGTCTTGGTAATAAAATTGATCAATTTTAATTTTAATGTAATTCTTATTTTTATATTTTTAGGAGAATTCGGCGGGGAATTCTATTTCTGTGATGAATGTGTGACTACTTACTGCATGCCCTGTTCGGACAAGTTAGGTAAACCCAGAAAGAGCCACGAGTATGATTCCTGCGAAGATGCTCAAAATGGTCCGAGTGAGAAAGTTCTTGGACATATTAAGGAAATCCATGAGCAGATTTTAAATTTGGCCTGCCCCAGCTGCAAAACCGTGTTTTATGAGTTCGATGGATGTGCTGCAGTCGCCTGTGGATCCTGCAATTGTCATTTTTGTGGAATTTGTCTAAAAGATTGTGGCTCTGATGCTCATCCTCATGTTATGAATGAATGTACTTTAAATCCTCGAAAAAGTTACTATATTAGCGAAGCCCAATTAAATCAAATTCATCAAGAAATGCGACAGAAGAAACTGAAAGAGTATATCGACAGAGTTGAAGATGGAGAAGTGCGTCAAGGAATCCATCGAGCGATTAGAAAAGATTTGATTGATTTGGGAATTGATGGCAATGTCATTGGAATGTCAAGCTGATTTTTATAATTAATTCAGTTATCTATACTTCCTTTAACCTGTGATTTTGAAACATTATTAAGCAAGTTAACATTTTGTGACCAATTTTCTTTTTATGTACGTATATATTTTTTCGTCGCTAAATTCCTTTGCATTTATCATTTTGATTGTAATATCTTGAAGGAGAATAATGACTTATCATTATAATTATTATCGAATCAATAAATGAATCATGAATGTATGTATTTCAAATTCCAAATCTACACAACCGCGTCGAATTTTTGGATTGCACTGTAAGTACCAACCCGTCATTTTAATTGTTTACTAATTTTTTCTGCATTTTTAAAGTCCCAGGGTTGTATGTCCGACGAAAGTGTGCACATATACTTGACTTGAATAAGCAGTTCAAGTTTTTGGTTTAAATATTTTCCATTTATTTGTCGTACATTATTAATTTTTTCGTATTAATAATAAACCTGTCTAACTGCCGGAGGAGGCACACCGTATGTAACTCTGAAGATCTGACTAGTGGCATCGGCAGACACGATGAGATGACCTCGGTTATTAAAAACAGCATTGACAGGTCGGAAACAGGATCTGCATCCAGCTAGGTTTTCTTCATAAATTACATTATTTAAGGCCCCGGTGGGAAGACCAGTGATCTTGTTGAAGGGAGCCATTTGAACTTTGTACCCCACTTTATTGTCACTGTTCCAGGAACCATGGAAAGCTACGACAGCATCTCCGGTCATGGTGCAAGGGAAAGCGCCATTGAAGAAGTCCTCACAGTTTTGACCTCGGTTAAAGTCAATTCCCAAGGGAGCTTGATGGGCAGGCATAGCCAAAACTGGTGGTCGGTTCTAAGAAATAAACCACCTCAGATTTATTTGGCTAAATTTGCAGTGGGAGAGAGCTTTGCTATTTTAACTTACATTAGCTACGTTCTTGCAGAAAGCGTCAGTGTGGACACCGTCGTTCATGAAGGAAGGCCAAGCGAATTGCGTACCACTGTCGTAGTCTCGGAGGTTGTAGGTACTGAAGCAGTAGGGGTAACCATAGTGTTGACCCGCGGGTTGGTCAAATCGGTTCATCTCTTCGGCAGGATTATTATTGTGGATGTCACCACCAAGGTCAGCGCGGTTCAAATTATCCGCTCCATTTTCAACACCATGGAGGATTCCTTGATTGTCAAACGCTAAACCTACTTCGTTTCTTAGACCGTCGGCGAATACCTGGAAATTATGTATACCTTTGTAATTATTCCCGACTTGTAAAAGCGTTGAAACTTATACAGAGCCAGTCCGTTCAATTCAGATTGCAGTATAATTATTACGGAAATTTTAACATATCGGTCAAATCTTCCATAGAATACGTAGAAATTTCGGTAAGCGCTTGACACTAGTCAAGCTAGTCAAAATATTTGCCAAACTGAATAAATTAGTTATAAAAATATTTGTCATTCTAGTGAAAATAATAAATCACATTTCCCAAAATTTTATGGTCATTATTACGGTCAGAAAATTTGTTTCCGAGATAATAAAATATTTTGGTCTCTGCAGTCTGCGCTCAAATGTTCGTCACTGTCGTCAAAATTGTGGTTCGAATGGTCGAAGTGTTGGTCCCAGTGGTCAAAACTTTGGCCCAAATGGCCTAATTATTAATCCCGACTGTCAAAGTATTGGCAACTATGGTGAAAATATTAGTCCTTATGGCCAACATATTGGTCACTGCGTAATCAAAGTATTCTTTTTCCAATGGTCAAAATAATGGTCCCTAAGGTCAAAATATTGGACCCTATGATCAAAATATTGGACCTTGCGGTCAAAATATGGCCCAATATGACCAAAAACGTTTGAAGATACAATTGGCCAATCATGCAATGTCATAATAGTTTTCCCACTTACTTCGCCAGTTGTGAAAGCCAAGGGCAAGTTATTCAAAGAACTAAATCGGCGGATCCTGGCCCTGTCGGAATTCTGGTCAACATTTTGATTAGAGCCACTCTGAACATACAACCGTCCCTGAGCATCAAAGACCATAGTTCTCGTGGAATGTCCTCCGGTTTGCATTCCAGTGATTACAGTCTGCGCCTGTGCTGTTACGGGTGTTCGCTGTCCTGGCGTGTAAGGCCATCTATAAACGGTGGTAGTACTGGAGGCATAGAGGTAGCCTCCATTATAAGCGATCCCATGGTTCAAACTCAGTTCATTTCCATTGACCAAAACCGTATTGACAACCTCCACTTGTCCATTATTTTGTCTTTCGTAAATCACGCGGATGTTGGAGCCAGACACCGCAAGAATATCTCCTGCCTCGTCTACTAAAAGACCCCTCACGCCTGATGCCGTGGTGTACACTTGGGCGTAATATGGAGGATCAGCTTTCCATGCGCAAGCGCAAGAAATTGCAAGTGCGAAAATTAACGCGATCTTCATAATGGAACAAGTATTTTTCGATGCTTCACCAAAGACAGTCTGGCACGAACAGGAGATGCCAAAGCTTTTTGGCCTGTATAAAAAGCGATTGGCTGTGCTTGCATAAGATTGAAGTGAGCCTGGGATGTGGACAAAGCCATTGTTTCACTACATTTGTCACCTACGTAGCTTAACAGGGGATCAGGGCGTGATTGATTGATTCGTAGTAATTACAACATTGAAATGTAATTTAAGTCCACCTGTTTAAATCTATTTTATCTGTAACAACTGATAATGGAATTAATTGCGGAAACCCCTTTAAAGCTCTTGCAATGTCATCCTTGTGTAATCAATCAATAAGCTACATAAACCGCTAAACGACAGGTGTTAATCATTCAAGGTCTGACGTCTTAGTTTTAATCCCGCTTGATTGGAAGCGTGCAACTTAATATACATGCTGGGCTATTCATACATTATCTTCCACAAGAGAATTGTGTTTGATGAATAGCAATCATTATTTTTAGATTATTTTGAGCATTTCTGTTAAATTTTGAGCAATTTTCTGGGTGAATGTAGATACATTTTAGAGAAACAATTTTTCACTCAAAAAATGCTACTACTACAAATTTTGCAAATTGCGTGTTGTTAAACTGTGGACGATTTTTTAACAACTTTGTGTAAATGTCGGGAAATGGTAAATTTTTTTTACAAACTTCATAAATGGCGTTTGTGGCTTGACGGATCTGTACAAATTGTCCAAAAATAAAGAGTACATATGTAATATATATGAATTTACTTGTACAATAAATTTAATTTGCTATTTTTGAATGAACCTTGATAAAAGTGTGAGACGTGCACTTGAGATAATTAATAATCATGACATGGCATTGAGTGGGTGCGTGGATATTATTTCCGTATTTTCTCAAATACATAAATGGGTAACCCAAATACCGATGAAATGTGCAAGAGCCAATTATAACGTGTGTTTATTTCCAGTGCTTTGTGTATGTAATTATTTATATTTAGGATGAACTCATCAAAAGAGGCGGCATTTAGTTTAGCGAACAAACACAATTACAATATGTGACTGCTATTTATATTTTCATCAAGTTATTGATCAGGTGTTCCAGCAATAATAAGCAACAGTTTCTTGTTTTCAAATTTTGGAATATCTGCGTGACATCTATCATTATATGCTGAAATTTGCCTCATAACGCTTAAAAAAGCTTGATGTTGCTTTTAAAAAAAAGTATGTATCATATCATAAGAATTTGTTATGAATATAAATGTTGGTGACACAGAATGTGCTGACTCTTCACTCTTTAGGTTAGAATTAGTTTAAGTAGAGCATTTGTTGCAATAGATTCAAGCAACATCCTCCACGAGCTTAGTAATAGGAAGCAAAACTGCAATTCCTGCGTTTGGAGGGTTACTTTATGACAGAGGTTTTATGACTCGTTAAGGGTCACAGTAAGACACCCTAAACAGCTGACCGCAGCAATAAAGCGATATGCAATAGCAAGTCTGATTTTAGGATTAGAGCAGAAAACACAGAGTTTTTCTCTTAGTGCATCTTATTATTAGATACCCTGAGCATATGGCCGAAACTACGTCTATGTCAGTTTAGGCAGCGAAGTTTATATATGTACTTCTACAGAATTAATTGGGGAAAAAATGCTATTTCAAATATTTTTTAAGCATGGGGTAATAAACCTTTGAAATTTCTGCGACACAGCTAGTCCAATGTACCAAATATTTTCGTTTTAAGTACAACTGATCCAATGCTGTTGTAAATTTTAAGGCTATAATTTGGCGTTGAAATTATATTCGGAAATTGTTTCTAAATTTTTGTTAGTGAAATTTCATGAAAAATTCTGTAGGAAAATTTGTTGTAAATTTAATGTTTTCGCATATTAAATTTTGGATGGATGATGAAAAATCATTGAAAAATTGTTCCATTATTTCTAAAAATTGTTTTGAGTGAGAAATTTTCGGAAACAGTTTGGAAAAAGTGTTAATTCATTAATAATTTAAACTATTTCCGTTTATTTGTTAGTTATTGTTTTTTCATATCATTAAAAATCCCTCGATTACTTTTGAAACTTTTAAGCCGATATAACTTCGGGAGGAGGGACGCCGTAAGTCACTCTGAAAATCTCACCAGTGGCATCAGCAGACACGATAAGATGACCCCGGTTATCAAAAACAGCATTGACAGGTCGAAAACAGAATCTGCATCCAGCCGTATTTTCCTCATAAATTACATCATCTAAAACTCCGGTGGGTAGGCCCGTGGTGCTATTGAAGCGGACCATCTGAACTTTATATCCTCCTTTTATGTCCATGTTCCAACCACCGTGGAAGGCTACAGCCGCATCTCCGGTCATGGAGCAAGGGAAAGCGCCATTGAAGAAGTCCTCACAGTTTTTCCCCCGGTTAAAATTAATTCCTAAAGGAGCGTGATGGGCTGGAAAAGTTAGTGTTGGGGGTCGGTTCTAATTAAATAAATTTCAATTTATTCATTTCATCTCAAATGGCTACATTTTTTGTGAGTTGTTCTCATATGTTACTCACGTTAGTTGCGTTCCTGCAGTACGCATCATCATGGACCCCGTCGTTCATGAAGTCAGGCCAAGCGAATTGGGTACC
This sequence comes from Spatulosminthurus flaviceps, assembly GCA_034693705.1. Taxonomy (NCBI): domain Eukaryota; kingdom Metazoa; phylum Arthropoda; class Collembola; order Symphypleona; family Sminthuridae; genus Spatulosminthurus; species Spatulosminthurus flaviceps. The sequence continues at coordinate 12,485 of JAQFXU010003971.1, forward strand.
ACTGGCGTAATCTCGGAGGTCATAAGTACTAAAACAGTAGGGGTAACCGTAGTGTTGACCCACAGGTTGGTCAAATCGATTCAACTCTTCAGCTGGGTTTCCGTTGTGGATGTCACCCCCGAGGTCATCTCTAAACAAATTATCTGCTCCGTTTTCAACACCATGGAGGACACCTTGAAGGTCAAAGCCCAAACCTACTTCGTTTCTAAGGCCGTCCGCGAATACCTACAAATTGCATTATGTTAATAATTATGCACTTCTTACATAACTTTACAAATGCTGAAATAATGGAAGAGGCAATGGCCCAATGGGTTCAAGTTCAGCGGGTGAAAACTTGAAGCATATTATCCAAAAAATTATTGTCATTTTTGTTAGAATATTGGACACTGTCGCCAAAATGTTTGTTCCGATGGCCAAAGTATTGATCCCGACTGTCAAGATATTGGAACCTTTGGTCAAAATGTTGGTCCCTAAGGTTTAATATATTGGTCCTTACGGTCAAAATATTGGTCATCATGGTCAAAATATTGAATATTTTTACCTTATGGTCGAAATATTGTACATGATGGTCAAGATATTGGTCATTATGGTCAAAATATTGGTCATCATGGTCAAGATATTGGTCATCATGGTCAAAATATTGGTAATCATCGTCAAAATATTGGTCATCGTGGTAAAAATATTGGTCATCGTGGTCAAAATATTGGTCATCATGGTCAAAATATTGGTCATTATGGTCAAAATATTGCGGTCATCATGGTCAAAATATTGGTCATTATGGTCAAAATATTGCGGTCATCATGGTCAAAATATTGGTCCCCGTGGTTAAAATTCAGGTTCCAGTGGTCAACATCTATATTGTTAAATTATGGGCCAAAATGACCAAAACGTTTGATTCATACAATCGGCCAATCATGCAATGTCATTAATAGTTTTTCCACTTACTTCCCCTGCTGTGAAAGCCAAGGGCAAGTTTAAAGTACTAAATCGCCGGATCCTTGCTCTGTCAGAGTTCTGGTCAACATTTTGATCAGAGCCACAATGGACATAGAGTTGTCCCTGAGCATCAAAAACCAAAGTCCTTCTTAAATGTCCCCCTGTAGGTATTTCATTGATTACAACCTGAGCCTCCGCTGTTACAGGAGTCCGCTGACCTGGAGTGTAAGGCCATCTATAAACCGTGGAAGTACTAGACGCGTAAAGGTAGCCTCCAAGATAAGCGATCCCATGGTTTAAGGTTAGTCCAGTTCCGTTGACTAAAACCGTATTGACAACCTCCACTTGCCCATTATTCACTCGGTCGTAAATGAGGCGGACATTAGAACCAGACACCGCAAGAATATCTCCTGCCACATCTACAAAAAGACCCCTCACATCTGTTGCTGTGGTGTACACTTGGGCGTAATATGGAGGATCAGCTTTCCATGCGCCAGCGCAAGAAAATGTAAAAGCGACGACGAAAGGGACGAGCTTCATAATCGTAGAGATATTTTTCGTCGTTCCTCCGAAGACAGTTTGTCAGGAAGAGGAGATTTCAGATTTTTTGTTCTACTCTTAAAAGTGAGTGGGTGGATTTGCTTAAGATAAATGCGAGCCGGAATTTAGCCATTGTTTTACAATAATATACATATATCTATGTTTACACGTGCGGTGCTTCACAGTGGATCGGGGCGTGATTTGCTATAATTTCTCATTGTTACATTTGATCCCGATTCAAGTGCTTGTATTTTATTTAATCTATTTTATGAATTGGATGTGTCAAGTGAAATTAGAATTAATTGCGGTGCGACCTTACATAAGTGTTCCAAGCAATGCAATGGCATGAACAAGTAGTCAATCATTGAAGCTAATCTGTTTAATGGTCGATATCATTAATACAAGTTCTGTCTTCGTTAATTTAATAATAATTGTTCCAAATGATTAAAAGCGTTCAAACATTATTGGACCGTTCGAATATTATTAATCACTGGGATATTATAATACCTTTAGAGCGTGTGAAAATCCTTAAATTAAGACATGAATTTTGCGAAAAGGGTAATTTTTGCTAAATATTTGGTAAATTTTGCTAAATTTAGGGTAAATTTTGCTAAATTTAGGGTAAATTTTGCTAAATTTAGGGTAAATTTTGCTAAATTTAGGGTAAATTTTGCTAAATTTAGGGTAAATTTTGCTA
>JAQFXU010003972.1:0-14655 GCA_034693705.1 Spatulosminthurus flaviceps
TTTTTCCCTTTCATCACATCAACACATCATGGGAAGAATATTGTCCTGCATCATAGATATTATTCGAGATTTTTTATATGGTGCGCGTCAGCATGTACATACACACACACATTTGTACCTCTTATTGTCAATGGGAAGGTATATTTTATAGAAATTGTCCAGTATATCCGCTGATTATGATATTATCTATAATCCTATCAGTCTGCATTGTAACAACTTATTAACTTACATTTTTTTTGGCTTTTGTTTATACTTGATTACATATATTGTCATTATCATCATCGTTCCTATATATCATCATATTATTAATAATTATAATAATTATTGTAACTGTTACTATACTCATATCTTTGTGGGTAATACCAAAATCCCCCGAAATCTTGAGCTGTGGGCATGTAATGTTGAGTGAACGAGTAGTATCTGGGGGGCTGAGCAAAGCCAAATGGCATTTCTTCCAACTCACTCATTTCTTCTCGATAAATATAAACGACCCATGTGAAGAACGCTTCAATAGCAACAAGAAAGAAGATTTCTCCTAGCACCGACCCAAAATCCATGTCATAACTGGCATTCGCCGTTGCATTCGCATCTTCAAACTCTAAAATTGCATTTATAACCAGCACTAAGCCTGCAATCCCATTGAACACCAGCCAAGCTAGTAGAATTGAGGGGTTCTCCTATATTTTTATATATGAAAATATTTTAATAAAAATTAACATTATCTTTTAGCGACCCACCATTCCAATTCAAACAAATTATTCTGAAATTTCCATTTGAAAAATTCTCTTACTTTGCAAGCTCCAAATAGAAGCAAAATTCCCATCCCTGCGAAAGCAACGTTAACTACAATCCGTATACCTAAATGGGTAGGGGAGTCTTCTTGGGCTGGAGCTTGTTGTAAATGTTGCACTAAAATAATTATTATTATTCACGTAACTTTTTTTTAAATCATAACACTTTTTCCCCATACACAATTTTTATTTAATGGTATAACAATACTTATTAAATTATTATTATTTTGACCTCCTAAATCCTGGAGAGTTAACCTTACTTTTGTGAAAGCTGGCCTTGGCATCTTGTTGTATAATTAATTTCGAGAAGTACCAAATAATTGAGCAAATTCCAAAGCCCTGAAAATGAGACAATAAAAAGATCAAGTTGGAAATTCCTAGAATATTTTCCCACACTCACAAACTCAACTGAATATAATAAATAAATTATTTGAAAAAAAACAGGAATTTCTTAGAATTTTAAAGAAATAGTTTCATACCAATTTAATCCAGCCAATGGCTATTGTCCAGTTTTTAGTATCCAAGCAAATAATTACTCTCCTTTCTGGCAGCATTTCAAGTGGGCCAGTAGGGGACTGCTGTTGACCCTCGTGTTCTGGAGAAAGCATGCGGAACATTCCACTAACTGCACAATTAAGTGCAACAGGATTCATGCTAATAAATTTCTCAAGCTCTTACAAGAGGATTTTTTGGGCAAGGACGGTGAATGAGCAGAGGAAGTTTTGGAATTCCAGGTTTATTGAACAGCTCTGGAATTGAGGCTAGATATTTCTTGGAGGAATGCGTATATTTTACACAGGCATGTAACTATGTATGTATACACATTGAGCCTGGTAGTTCTTGTATCCTTTGCTAAAAAACTGTTACATAATAGGCTCGCAGATGATCGTCGAGTGTAGTAGTAGGGGGACTTGTAGAGACGGTAGTAGCAGACACAATTGACTGCATCTCAAGATGTACGTGGATGCGTACAAAATCGGGCTCGGGATCCATCGTAACACTTTTTTCCCCACACAAGCGGGAATCTGCGAGGTCGTCCTCTTCTTTAACTCTTACATAAGTATGTATATAATACAGGCCAAAAATGGAAACACATATTGAGTTTGGGTGTCCACTTATAACAGTAATAAGAAGACCCAAACAATTCATAGAGTATGATACCATGGTTGAGAAAAAATTCGCTAAAATGATTATTTAAGAATTTTGGTTTACGATTTACGATAGTACGAGGCTACAATCGTATTTAATTAAACTTGTCTTAAACAAGTGTACATTTATAGGAATACAAATTATATATACATACACTTATATATCCACATACAACATAGGTGAAAATCGGGGCTAAAATGGAAGCAGGTGTGATCCTTCTGCCTTGCACAAGCACAGAGGGTGGGCACCTGTGCATGATTATTACATTATAATGCGAAGGAGAAGGTTTTAGTAAAATTAAATTCTCATTTGAGACGTCTGAGTCCTGAGTTGATAAGTTCAAAGCAGGAGGGTCGAGTATGAAACTTTTTCTTTTCCTTACCGTACCTTACTTATTATTTTAAGCCTTATTATTAGTAAGAGATAATATTATGTTAAGCATTATTGAGATAATTTGGGACGTCCAATTTGAGATCAGTAAATAATAAACCGGAAATTTTGGAAAAGTTTAATTTGGTCGTCCTATACGAGGAAGTAATCAAGGTGACCATGAGTATTTTCCATGTAATTGCCTCATGTAAAAAAACAACATGCTTTTCGGCTTTAAGTGAAAAAAATGCAGTTCAAGTCCGTCAAATAAATGCAATAATGCAAACATGTATTGAAGGAGAAATGAGTTACATGTCATTTTCGCATGCATTAAAATACATGATTGCCTAGTTTTATAGAGGCTCCAAAAAAATTGATGCTCACAGGCAGAGGTGTTGTTGTTGTATTTGTTAAAGTACATAGTAAAAATTTGCATGTTATAAAATTGCGTGTGATAAATAAAGAAAAAATGAGGAGAATTGGTTTTACTGGAGAAATAAAATGATGTAATAAAATATATAGGTTAATGTATAATGCTCAAGCTGGGGTCAGTTTTATGTCCCCATGAAATTGAACGTGTCCAGTAATAAATTCAAACTCCTTGACAAATGTACTAAATCCTATAGAGCTTGGAAAGTTCCATAAAGTGATAATACTCAAAAATGGCTCTCAGGCCGAACAGACTAATTCTAGTGAAGTTAATACTCGCAGTATTTCTTTTTAGCTTCGTATGGCTGATATTACCTATCTTTGTTTTCATTTCTATCCTTTTCCGCTCAATCATAAAAATATTGGCGAAATTATTTCGATCGGACCTAGGTCCAATTTTGAATGGAATGGGAGCATCAATAGCATTAGATGACCTAGAAAAACCAAAGTATAACCTTGTAATGTACTTTGTCTTGGATGGGACAGTTTCTGTGGAACGATTTCGAAGGATTTTTGAAAAAACAATTTTACCAAAACGGCATCCCAACGGCGATTTATTTTATCCGGAACTCCAACAAACGGTGTGCACTTTTTTAGGGTATATCTTCCGCAAATGGGAGACTGCCTTCGAGGTCCGGAAGCACATAAGAGAATACGACTACCAAGAGGATCTACCAATGGGAAGTCCGTGTGAATCGGAGGATCTGCGGAGAAATTTAGGGGGACTGATGTCTCGAGGATGGAAAAATGACTTTTCTCCATGGGAATTTATCGTAATTTCAAATTTTTGTGGTTCGGAGACAGAATTAGTTAGGACTTGCTTCATCGCTCGAGTTCATCATGTTCTGGGAGATGGTTATAGTATTATCAATTGGATCATGAGAGACTATGCTCAAACGGATTTCAAGACTCAGTTACCCAAGAGACCAAAAATGAGCTTGTGGATGAAAATCCCGAGAAATCTGTTATTTCCTGTGGTGGGGACTTGGGAGTTGGCGGATAATTTAGTGGATTCGTTTGACACAGAAAATTGTTGGCACTCTTGGGGGAAATTAAGCAAGGAGTATCACACTAGTATTTCCGAGCCCATTGACTTGCAATTAGTGAAGGACATTAAGAATAAATATGGGGTCTCATTTGCAACAGTTTTGTACACAGCCCTGTGTGGAGGGATGCGGAGGGTAATGGAGGATGCGGGCCAGGTCGTCCCTAAATCCTTTGCTTCTTTCAATCCTATGCCCTTAGCGAACCATCCGCCTGGCTTGGTGAATTATATGTAAATTCTTAATAATGTTGTATTTTATTATTTGATATCAACCTGTCATTTCTTTTGGAGCGGATTATTTATGATCGGGAAATTTTTTACGCAGCTCGATGATGTATATTCGATGGCCTTTGTCAATCAAATCGCCTAACATTCGCATGAAGCTCATTCAGAGGAATTTACAGCGAATTGCAGGGTCAAGTGTCCCTTCGACAATGTTTTGGCTCACCCAAGCTAATGGAATGTTCCCTACTTGGGGTCAGAGGTTATTCCACGCAAGGAACTACTGCACTGCTATTACATCAGTATACCCCACTCCTCCAGAAGTACCGTACTTTTCAGGTTGTGAAGTCCTTGAATCTGCTATAGCAATTCCTCTTGGCCCTGGGCAACAAGGTAAAAGAGACGTAACAATTTTATTAAAACTATAGATGTTTTCGACAATAATCCTTAAATTACGTTCTTTCTGACATGCAGGTCTATCAGTGATAATGATGGGTATAGGGGGAAAACTTAGGGTTGTGGCAAATTTGGAAAAAAATGTTTCCCCATCAGAAAAAATCTTCCAGAATTTAGGAGCTTATGTTACTCAAGAGCTGATGTGGCTGCACGAACAAGGAGCAAGTAATTATTCTGATCGTGAGAACAATGTTGAAATGATTGTATGAAGGCATGCTACGTTTTTCTTTATTTTACCCATATTTGAATAACTATTTTCATTTTGTATGATTTATGGCGATCTCAGTTGTAGCTTTTTCACATCGATTAGTTTTTTTTGTATTTTTAGGAAACAAACGCAGATTCTTCGCGGTTTCATTCTAAGATCCACTGATACCTCGCACATAAACGGCGGCAACTATGTACTTGGTTTTTTACGATACTTAAAATTTTGAAAAACACGGGCATTAATTTTACAGAAGCTACTAAAATGCTACCTTGTTACTTAAAATAAATATTTAGAAAATTCAGACTACGTTTATGGATAAATACGATTAAAGCTTGTTTATGTAAATGTACATATGATTAATCGAGTTTGATTTCTTCTAAGAAGAAATTTCTTTCAGGTGAAAAAACCAGCCTATACTTATTTTATTAGTTAATATTATTAGTAGTACACTAATATAGTAATACACTTCATTATGACCGGTTATCGGTAAAAAAATGAAATGCTAAACTGGGATAGTACACAAGGGTAACTTGTAACTTTATAGCCCAAAACCATTTATTGCTTTTTACTTTTTACATTCAAAAAACACGGGCGAACTTCATGCACTCATCATAAAGGAGATAGCGGATAAAAACTACCACGTGTACAGACTTGATTTTAGATGGCTTATTCACGGGGTTATATCATGTTAACGCTTCAGAACGGTTCAAAAACCTAGCTTTAGAGGGCTTTTTGGTATATTCAGCTTCAAATATTGTTTTTTAATTGTGAAATGTATAATGTATCCAAACCAGTAGAGTTAACTTAACCTCAATACGAAAATTTCTTCTTATTTATATTTGGCAAACTTGGCATCCAACTGTGGCACAATAACTTCTAAATCACGGCCTGATGCCATAACTTCTTCGATTTCTTCAACACTGCAAACAAGACGAAACGGATTGTTAAAATTCCGAGCTGATAATTTCAATATTCTGAATATTCTGCGATTTAAATACACTGTTTCACACTTACGTTCTTGGAACGATAGAAATCAGTTCAGCTCCGTTTTGATTAATGATTACATCATCCTCAATACGAACTCCACCAGTACCTCGGAATCGTTGAATAACTTCTGGTACCAAGAAAACGGAAAGTTTTGGATCCGCTAGTGCTGCATCTAACAACTGCATATATAAAAGTTAGATATCACAGATAATCGACGGAAACTTACAAGCAACTGAATGAATGGTAATCAGCGGTACATACATGGTCAATAAAATAGCAGCCAGGCTCAATCGTCAACACCATTCCAGCTTGAAGCACTCGGGCAGTTCTCAGACTCTTCAGACCCGTTCCTTTGGGCCGCTCTGGGTGACCTTTTAAGTAGCCGCCAACATCGTGGACATCAAGACCTAAAAAGTGTCCCAGTCCATGGGGCTGGAACGTTCCTCCAAGATTTGCCTACTCAAACATGTAAATTAATAGAAAAGGATATCGAGTAGTTGCACCAGTTGCCCTTCTGAGACAACAAGTTTTATAAATGCATTCGCTAATTGCTAATTGCAAACTACCTCCATCATTTCATCAACGTTGCCTTTAAGAACTCCAGCCTTGGTGAGATGCTCCAGGACAGTACGATTAGCAAGAAGATGCATGTCTACCCAAGACACTCCTGCAAATTAGTGAATTTTGTAGAATGTTCAACATTAATGTACTTACAAGCCGAACTGTAGCATTCCGAAATACTATATTTATTTTCGTTCAAATCAGAACTGACCTGGTTTGCATGCATTTAATACCTTCCGGTTAGCATCCAGGACGGCATTATAAACGATTTTTTGATCTTCGGTGAACTTCCCGTTTGCTGGATAAGAGCATGTGATGTCAGACGTGAAGCAGTAGTACTCAGCACCCATATCGTAAAGGCTGTAAAAGATTACAAATCAAACAAAAAGATCTTAGTAATAGAAAATACCCAATTTAAATTCAGAAAATTAAAAGGCATGTGCGTCTATGAAAATAGAAAAAAAATCCCCTTACCACATATCCCCATCCCGAATAGTCTTGTCATTAGGTGCTCCAGCATGACCATAGTGAAGAACAGCGCCGTTAAAGCCTGAACCACAAATGCAAGTGTATGCAGAACCTCGGCAACCTCCGTAGTAGTAGCAGTACTTTTGGAAAATAGCTTCACACTGGTATTCCTTCATTCCTGGACGAATCTGCTTCATCACTTCAACATGAGCCTTTGATGAGACTTCCGCGACGTATCGCAAAACTTCGAGTTCAATTTCAGTTTTGAATACTCGGCTACATAGAACCCAGTGTATGACAATTAATTAATTTTCCTAAACAAACATTCTCTGTTAAAAAACTAAAAATAGATAAATAGTAAACCACATCTTACCATTCCGCAATTTGATCGAAAAGGGTCTCGTTATCCACTTTAAATCTGAAATTCATTAAGAATCAATCTCTTATGTATCTATTATACTGATTTAAACATTTCCCAATGCAGTAATTCAAATGATACACTGTAAAAATTTTCCCGAGTGATATGTTGTGTAAGTTTTACTTGCTAGTTCCATCAAAAACTGCTTCCAAGGATTGTTTCCCACTGTCGGTGTTAGTACCATTCTATATAAGAAAATATACATTGTGTTTATTACTTCCCTATTTGTAAATAGAAATCAATTTTAAATGCAATCACATCATGTTGCTACACTAGGTACTTACCAAGGTCAGCAAAGCTTCTGGGCTGAGATTTGCCAATTTGTCCGCGATCTGGAATGTTTGTCACAAAAGCGAAGCCAAACCATTACCCAATTATTCAAACATTATTCTTGAAAATAAAAAAACTGATATTTATTAATGAAGTTGAAAAGAATACCTCATCCACAAAATGAACTTCATCCACAGCGTACCTAGTCTTATAATCATTCAATTTGGGTATGACACCCATCCAAATGGCGTATTCTTCCGGCAATCGAGGTACGAACAGAAGGGATTTTCCATCCCCCACTCTAATAGCACCGAAGCAGTCAGGTTCTAACACACCAAACGCCCAGTGAAAATAGGATTCCTACAATCGAACATCAAAATTACAATACTATGCATGTTATACTTTCGAGACAACTGACTCCCCCAACTTCATTTTTTCCTCAAATCTTCAGATCTCCAATAATTTATTTTTAGTCATATTCAAACCTGGCGAAAAACGGGACCAACATCCGAATCATTCCTGGTAGAATCAAGCCCTCCTTGTAAAACAACCAAAGAGGTTTGAGAGACCGCAGTATTTTCAGTTAGTCGCTTCACTAACCGTTGACGGTTTAGAGCAAAAAGTGAGGACGGAACCGTAATAGTATGATCTCCTTGGGAGTACAGAGCTTTGCTGTAACCACGATTATTTAATTTTTTTAACGGCAATAATAAAAAATTACAAATGTCTTTCTTATTCTTGCATAAAAACTCATAACCACTCGTCCAGTATAAAAGACATAAAACTTACCTCAACCGGGTATTCATGGTAAATATCGTCCGCTTTCCAACAACTCTCAACAGGAATGTGCGGGTAATGGTAGCCTGAAATAAATTCCAACAAAACGATAATTTAATAATTAATGATTTTTCACGCACAAATATCTTTTATTAATTCTTAATGTGACATAATTAAATTAAATGACCAAATGACGTATTCAGAATATCACATAAATGAAACCTACAAATTTTAACGCAGAAAGATAAGAAGCTAAGCAGACTCGCTTCTTCAGTAGCTGTCAACGAAGTGAACAATAAAAATTGACCTTTCTACCACAAAGACCTCCACACAAGCACTCCCTGACAATGATTCAACGATTCAAGCAACACCATAAAACATATTAACATTAACTCTCAAGGGCATCAAATGTCACGCACTCACAAATTTCAATTATACATCCAATATCTACTCAACTAAACTGTGTCCACACAAAAGTCCTGATAAGATCGCAAAAGGTAAGCATCAACAAATGAAAGTCTACACTAAATTCCTCCTAATAAAAGTTTCCATGGAATAACAATACAAAATAATATTTCTTTATCACAAATCACAATCGATTAATACTACATATCAGTCAAGCCAACCATACAATATTACAATATAAACCCAGCCGGCCGGTAATTAGTAGATTTCAAATGACATTCTATGACAACGACTCACTTGGATTCGGATGGCTTGCATAAAAACTTAACCGTTCAATAAAATCAATTGATAGTAATAATAATTATTATTGGAACTTGCAGCATTGGAATTGGAACTCAATTGGTCCTGTAAACACCAAATACAGTTAAAGTGCTTGTGTTTTTGAAGCTAATTTAAATATATTTTAATCCACTGAGCAACACAAAACGATACAAATAATGCAAGTAGAATGTCCATTGGTCATGAACCCACAATTAATACCATTAATCAATGAGCATTATGTTATTTTTCTTACACGTAATAATAGTTCTATATAAGTATATATATAGAAATCAGAACAGTATTATTAACAATTTGAAACCTTTTTGAAACTGAACGTCTCGTGGTCTAATACCTGCTCGACCTTCTGCTTCCTATAAATACTACGTAACTAATTCTCTTCTGTTATTATTTTTCCCTCACTTTCTCTTGCCCGTCCAAGGAAGACGAGAAAGCTGGAGAAAGCTAACAATAAGTCACGATACGACGATACCCCACATACGAAAATGTTTCTCTGGAAGAATTTTAATTATTATAATTAATTATAATTAACTATTCATCTAGATCTAGACATTACGTGGTACATAAATATTTAATACCATAAAAAAATTTAAAAGCTAAAAATTATTGTGTCTTACTATGGGGAGAAATATTCTCTTCGGCTGTGCAACATTAAAGTGTAATCAGACAAAAAAAGCTGTTGTTGTTTGGACGTTTGCTCCGATATAAATGGAAAAATTCTTGTTTGGACACTCGGTTGGGCAAAGATACGGTTTAGAGTTAGAGTTTAGAATTAACAGATAAGGGTCAAGCTCCTATTTATACATAAGAGTATTAAGAAAGAACAGAAAAATTCTTTTGCTATTGTCAGTTACTGTTCGCTGTTGCACTTCTCTAGTGCAGTGCAGTGACAGAACTGATCACATGGCAGGGGGCACATAACATTACAAGTTTAGAGATCCATAGAATGACTTCATTTAACCCGTTGAGTATTATGCATTTTTATTGACCTTCATTCAAGTCTGTATGTAATATATGTGCAGATAGTGAGTCATATTGACTTTAGTAGTCAGTGAAGCGACTGACAACTGGCAAGGCGGAGCGGAGCGTTGTATAGTACATGCATACGTACAATGTACAGGAACGTATTTGATATGGTAAAAAAATCGTGGGTAGCAAAATATGTTTCTACGTATTATTCCTACATATTATATTTGCAATGTTTTAAGACATGTTTCTAGATTCTTTTAGCAGTTTTCTGTGTCCCTAATAAAATATAGAAACATGAAGTCCTTCATTGAGTACTTACTGACGATGCATTGATTGGAAATTGGAGCCCTGTATAAACCATCGCTGGCAAACTGTTCTCTTCTGGTTTTAATGCAAGATGCAAGCATGTATTTTTGGAAATCCATGTCAATCATGCGACATACATGCTGCTGAAAGTAAATAATAATTTGTTGTTAAGTAAATAATAGTACTACTATTGTTATTATTTTGAATGTATGTTTTCTTGGACAATGAACTTCCTAATTATTTGTAACTGCATCTACGTTTATAATATTTACACGTGGTAATAAGGGCTGTAAGGCTGAAACAACTTTACAAACTATATTATTATTAATTGCTACGAGATGGAGAAATCCTAATACATAGTACTCGTATACATATATGTATAGAGCGTGAAATCCTGTTCCACTTTTCAAGTGCTTTCCTGTTTCCTCGAAGTGTCACTGAATTTTTCCAGCAATATATGAGTATTCTTTTGCTAATCAATTTTTTTATATTACAAATTGAACGTATGGATTATTGAATAATTATTATTAATATGCTATATATGTACGTATTTCAAAAAGTAGAGGGGTATTGATATCTGACGTATAATGATATGCACAGATACACATTAGCTTTAAGATTTATTTTAAGACGGTGCTTTCTGTTTTGTTCCAAAACTTGATAGCATATACGCACCGATTTGACTTGTATCATGCATAAATATGTATGCAATGTCTGATATGTATACTTATACAGTGTGATGCGGTTGACCACAAACAAGGGAAGACTCATGCAATATGGCAGACTTGTTCATTTCGCTTTTAGAAATAAAAACATGCATGGAAGTCATTGTAAAGCACACTGATTAAGAAATTGGAATTCTGTAGAAGGAAATATGGCAAAGAAATTTCGTAATAGGAAGAGAGCGCATATGGCTCGAACTGCACAACAATCTGGGTGTTTTTGGGAGTTGCCTTTTACTTTGCTTAGACAATATTGAAAAACTGGTGTCCGAAATGGAAAAACGACAAAGTTTATCCCTCAAACTAACCTTAGTCGGAGATCCTATGGTAGGAAAAACAAGCATGGCCCTTGCATTTACAAGAGGTTTTTTCTCTCCTGAAAATACGCCTGAGTAAGTATAGTTATGCAGAAGCAAATAATATTGTTAGGAAAATTTTTGGAACTAGCTATTCAATGAATTCTTATTTTTTTTCTAACCAGCTTCACTCAAATGCCGGAAACATATTGTAAGGAACTAATGTTGGATAACACTAAGGTGTTCTCGTATCTGTGGTGGATACTCCATCATTGGATGGATGTTACGAAAAATTCCGGACTTCCGTTTATCATGGTGTGAGTTCAATAGTTATAAGAGTTCCCAATATTTTCAACACTAATGGAAGTTGTTGGGACAATTATTGGTAGTGGGGTAAATCCACCCAGTGGGTTCAATTGGGCCATGGAAAAAATAGGCCATCAATTGACCGCCAATAATACCCCAAAATTTGAATGGCGGAGCATTGGCCGTGAACACGTTTATATTCCACTTCACTGGCTACATTTGCTGTACTTTGTCAGACAGTCACGCCATTGTCCATAAGTGCTCCATGTTCTCTCATCACTATTGGGATCATTTTTATCACACAATTTGTATTTCTTTAGACCAGCTGCTTTATCATTTGCTATGCTGTTGACAACCCCAGCTCACTTGCGAATGTAGAAAATCAATGGTTACCGGAAATCCATGAACTTTGCCCCAACGCATTAATAATTCTAGCAGGTATTAATTATTATTATTATTATAGTTGATATTTTAATTACAGATTTTAGTATTTCAATACTAATATTTAGGGTATCCCCGTCATTTCTAATTGCTACATTTATAGTTTGTATTTATTGCGCTATGCTAATATGTAATTCCATACAGGAACTAAACATGACCTTCAGCCTACCGCCCAAAAAACTGTGAGTGAGGCAGCGGCTGACAAACTTGCGAAAACCTACCACTTCGATGGATTCCACCAATGTTCTTCAAAATCTCTTGAGAGTATAGAGAAAGTTTTTGCCAATGCAGTAAAAGTGGTTGCAAAGGAAGCGATGACTGGAGCTAAAACTAAGTAGTAACAAGAAAGTGTTCGTTACTATTTTTCATTTACCGAACTTAGTAATGGTTTCAAGTCCATAAGCTTTTCGATATAATATCTTTCAGCGTTTCAGCTTCAGCACTCCCTTTCCCAACTAGTGCTAGTTTTTTGATCAATTGTTATTATTTTACTATGTAATGTCTAATAGACTCGTGACTCCACTTAAAACTTAAGTTCCATATGGGGTAGTTGAGGAGTAAAAGTGGTAAAGCAATAAAAGTGAAAGAGTGTTTACTTTAATATAGTGTACTCTTTAATATCTCATTCTGGGTTTGATATGTGAATCATATTAAAAACCAAATAATCCTTTGAGCATATCCCAATAAGTTGGTGTCGTAGTGGCCATATCACATTTCTCGTTTAAATTGTAGCGAAACCAGTCCATGAGATTTGAAATTTGGTAAGATCCTGGGATCGGATTAAGGCTTGAATAAACAAGCATACTGGCGAATATAATAAAGATACAATTTCCAAAGCATTGACGCATTTCATATTTGAGTAGCTTTGTCTGCTTTTTCATGTTTTCCAGGTAGCAGCACCAGCCGTCCATTTGATTTTTCTATATATTATAGACAAGATTTCAGCAAGCATTACGACAACTTTCAAAGAACAAAATCAACATGTATTAGAAAGTGTTCTATGCTTACGCATGTCATGAAACTGTACTGATCATCTTCTAGAGGCCAGACGTTGTAGAACTCTTCTTCAGAAATCTGGTTGGGCTTGATACGAACATCTTTTGTGTTGCCCCAAATTGAATTTAGCCAACGATGGTTGCAGCTTATGGCTGACAGGAGAGATTCGGTGGTGTATTTAGGAAAGTATTGGTATAGGAAATTAATCGTGTGTTCTTCGGCAGCAATTCGCGGGAAAAAATGACTTCCGAAGGCCTGATTCATGAATTTATTAGTGAACAAATAAATAAATTTCATATTTACACATTATTCTATATTTTAAGTTTCTTATACCTTCCATAGAACTTGCAATTTTTCCAATTTCATTTGACTACGGGTGTAAACAGGCGTACCGAAGATTTTAAAGACTTCGCTAGCTATGTCCTTGAATGTGAACTCAAATTTTGGATTGGTTTTCACAAATACTTCTTGATTGCTGCAAGGATTGAGCATGCCAACATTGGGTGTTATTACGAACATTTCTGGCTCAGAGCTTTTTACCTGAAATATACATAGTAATGCCATAAGTTCTATAAGAGGAAATTCTGTAGTTTTTCTTTAATTTCTGAGAAAAAATAATTATAAAATGCTTTACACACGCAGAAAGATATGAAATATTCTGAAACATTCTGAATATTTATGATTGCTCCAAAAGAATTTCTAAGGGAGGAGGCTTCAAAGACTAGAGTTGGAGAAACCACAAGGCGATACATTTTCTTAAGCATTTCCTTTTCTTTCTCTTCTTCATCTTCCGAAATGTTGTAGATTTCACTGAGAGATTCCCGACTATCGTATCTGGCTTCTGTAATAATGAATTTTGGGTATTGATGCAATAAAGGTTCACTCACGTACTAATCTTGAGACTTTTTACACAGATTTACCGCAGTAACCAGGTCCGACCCCAATTCCAGCATGAACACCATCCAGTGGCGGCAAGCCTTTAGAAGTTGTGGCGGTGTTTGTAGCTTGATTGGATTTGCTCTTTATAAGTCTAGTGCGACTGCGTTGTGGGAGAACCATTCCACCATTTCCCTCCAATTCGCTGATACCTCTCGGTACTGAGGTAGCTGAACGAATCGTAGGGGTTTTCGTTCGTAAATTATGCACAGATGTCTCACTCGATGAGTTTTCTACCATCGGAGCTGTTGACGAATTTTGTTGGAACGAAAACTGATCCAGTCGGTTTTCATTTCCAGAGCTGTAACCAGACAAAGGCCATAATTTTAAGTAAAAGAAACTTTTTCTATAGCTTGTATCGTTTTAACTGATTGTGAGAGGTACGAGTTACACGTACCGCCTATCCGTCTGATGGGTACCTTCTAGCTTTTTAGCTTTGATTTTATTCTTTCGCTGAAATTCTTCATCTTCTGAGCGATCTGAGAAGCTTGCATGTAACGGTACAGCTTTCGAAACCAAATGTATGGATACAATGGAGCGAGGCGTATAAAACAGTAGGCGTTTTCAAATGGTAACGGATAACTTGTTGGACAAGCTTAACTCTTACCTGATTCACTGGCTCTCATTAAATTCAAACGGCGGTTATTCCTATGAGGTGTTCCGGGGCGTTTTTGCCTGTCTTTTTCGCCGGCAAGCATCGACGCTTTTCGGGTTCTTAACACTCGGCTCTTGTCCATTTTTTAAATCATCAGTACTAGTTTCTTGTTCTAACTCCCACAACGTAAGCTA
>JAQFXU010003973.1:0-14653 GCA_034693705.1 Spatulosminthurus flaviceps
AATAATTGATTGCATTTTATCATCATCTGAGTAAATATATATACACCACTGCAATTATATGGGAGCTTCTTCTTTCATGTTATTAGTCTCCTGAGCGAGACATGGGAAGATTGGTGTGATTATACATATACATATAGGAAAACGAGTATAGATAATATTTAGCTTAAGGAAAAAATCCTTGAACATATAAGGGCAACCATGATTTGAACATCGTTAGGGAAGAAGAAAAAGCTTCAAGTGATTTTATTGTAATATTTTTTTAATTTTTTTGTTCTGGTACGGTACGACATCAAACAGGGTATGATTTTTCCTCATATCTTATACGGTATTATGACGGAATCCCCAGGAGCTTATTGTCTTTAGGAGTGAGAAGTCTTAGGGATGATTGTTATGAAAGAACAATCTGAGGATTATGTCCTTTTTTAATTTGAAGAAATTTTTTCATTTTGTAGGCTTAAAGGATAAGAGGAGAATAATTGAGGTACATGCATATAATTTAGGTAGGGGAGTTACATATAATACGGCACCGTGTAAGGGTTAATAAGTAAATCCTTTGTTAGTTACACAATCAGCCTCCATAATTTTCTGTCTTAGCTTTGTATATAATCCAATCTTTTTGAACAAAGATGTAACTTTTCATAATTGGCATTGTGTGGACTATGAGGAGTCTCGCGGTCTTCTCCTTTTGCAAAATATGGATTAATGTGGAAATAAGTGTAGGGGTTTTTGAATTGAAAACCCTGAAATCACCTTTCACTTTATTTGCTCAAGATTAATGGATATTTTTTTTCTTGTATGGATTTTTTTGAACTTGGAAACTTGGACATTCGTTTGTTTGATGAAAATGAAAAAGCTGTTCAACGGAATTCCCCCCACTCAACCTCAACAACGACCTCGAATACTTTGAAGATGGACAACAACTTGTCAAGCTCTCGGAAACGGTCGAGTAGAGTGAAACGGTCAATGTCTCGAGAACGTCATGTTGAGTTGATGGTAGCAGCCGACACTACAATGACAGCTTATCATGGAGCCAACCTCCGGCATTATATTCTGACCCTCCTGTCCATTGTCGCTTTGGTCTACCGTGACGCATCCATCGGCAATCCAATTAATATTGCTCTAGTCAATTTGCACATCTTGAAGAATAAGGATTTTGCCCGGAAGACAAATTCCAGCACGGGTTTAAGTGCATCGGATATGTTACGGAATTTTTGTAAATGGCAGAGGGATATGAATGAGTTGGATGATAGTTCTATTCTTCATCATGATACGGCTCTACTCCTAACTCGTGAGACGATTTGTCGGAATCCGTGGCTAGGCAAATGTGATACTCTGGGCTTGGCTGAGTTGGGGACCATGTGTGATCATTATGCAAGTTGTGCTTTGGTACAGGATAATGGACTCAGTGCTGCTTTTACCATTGCTCATGAATTAGGACACGTGTAAGATTTTTATAAAATCTCTTGAGTTTAACTTGAAAGTAATAAAATTTGTTTTTCTCTCCTAAGCTTGACTCCTCTCTCTCTCTCTCTCTCTCTCTCTCTCTCTCTCACTCTCTGCCTCTGCCTCTCTCTTGCCTAAATAATTTTTTTTTCAGGCTCCCATCCAGAGAGCTGAGATGATAATAAAAAAATTCATTTTTTTCCTCTCATATTTCTATCAATTCTATATACACACTCAAAACTATAAGATCCCTTTCAACTGAGAATATCTCTCAAGTGATGAATGAATACAAGATATTAGAAAGACTTTAATGTGTACATAAACACTGTCCTCAGTGTTTTCATGCTGCTAATTTTACATGTACTTTGGCTTTTTTGAACTCCCTTTAGATCCTTGCATTCATTTCAGTTTAATTTCATTTATTTGTTATTCAAAGAGCTGTAGAGTTAATGGTGTGGGAGAAGAGATGATTTGATATGAAGAGAGAAATCAGTTTCTGGGCTGAGAGAGCATTTAATTTCCTTGTTATTAATTTTTCTCATTAGACTTTTACAATACACGTCTCTGAATACTCTAGAATTCTTATACTCATTTCTCTCACTTAGTTACAAGCGTACTTTTGCATATGAGTTTCCTCAAGAAGATGCAGTTCTTGAAAAAATAATCTTCTTTGAATATCTTATGAGAAATTATTATTATAGTCATAGAGACATTTAAAATGTTGAGATGTTAAAAAACTGTAACATTTGCAGGCTCGATTTAATATAGCGAGAGCTACATATCACATATAGGATTTCCTATGTTTAATTATGTACACACATTTAAAGTGTCAGTGTCTTTGGAATAACACGAGGACGGTGAACCTCATGCACCGGCACTCTTTTCACCAAATGATTTATGTAATGAATTTGTGATTAAGTTTGCATCTGCAAGCATTTTAGTACAAGTGTACAACTTTATGCAATACACGTTCACTTATGATTTAATTTATAGAGAGCTCTTCTAGTATATTTATATTGAAGTGGTAGTAGTACGAATGGATGAAATACGATCCAGTTAAATTTAATTCACGTCCCATTGCTTCGTCTTAGCATTCAGAGAGAGAGAGAGAGAGACAGGGAGCGAGAAAGAGAGCAAAAAAATGAGAGACAGTTTTTACCATGTTAATTTCTCAATTTAATGTGTTTTGTCAGTTGGAAGTAAATTTTGAAATGTATTTCTATTCTGGGGCTTATGCTCTCTTTTCAAATGTACAATATGTATGTTAATAGTGTTTGGTATTAATAATAAAATACAGAATGAATATGCCGCATGATGATGACTACAAGTGCCAATCCTTCAGTCAAACAAGTCATAAAGGGAATGTTACGGGTAAATCCAATGAGCACTACGTGATGTCGAGGATGCTGGATCATAACACATATCCCTGGGCCTGGTCAAAATGTTCAAGACATTATCTCACGGAATTTTTGGAGTAAGAAAAAAAATAATATGTCAAGCGTCATTTAAAGTTTAGAGTAATAATAATATGCGGAGCACAACTTATTTTTTCTCTAGGGAACTGATTTTGTGCAGATGAGAAATTTTTAGACAGATTTAAGAATAATTTTTCTTTTCTATTTACACACACTCTCTCTCACACATTTCACAACTCCCAAGTGTCAGTTTAATCTGTAAAGTAATTGGGAGAGAGGATTTTGATAGTTTTTTTTAAATGTTATATTTTCCCTGTTTATTAGCGCTGGTCATGGATCCTGTTTGGAGGACAAGCCTTTAGTCGAGAATCTAATTACGGATAATAACATCAAGGACAATCCGAATAAACAACCGGGCGAGATTTTCAACGAACATAAACAATGTCAGTTAGTTTTTGGACACGATTCAAAATTGTGTAGTTACATGCCTGTCTGTCGGAGACTTTGGTGTACCACAGGTAATTATATTACATATGTATATTTTTTTTATGCATGCGTATATGTTGTACATTCACCAGCACACATATCTGTAGTGTATTTTTCTATGCGGTGCTTATGCAATGTGTCTTGTCTTGTTGGGAAAAATAATTGTTATTGTTGCTACTGCTACACACGACAAGAATAAAACTACGTTATGGATGGGGTGTGAAGAAGATAGTAGATGATAAGACGCAAGGTTAATGTGACTGTTGATGTTATGTCTATAATTTTTCTGGGTTAAATAGTCGAGTCTTATTTGAAGTTGTCATTAATTACTGGGAAGATATTGTCAATTCCTTTGTTTTATTTTCTCTTTAATTTTTTTTATATTGTAAACTGAATTTTATTTATCATTCACATAGGTGACGCAGATGTGGAGGGTTGTAGGACACAGCACATGCCTTGGGCGGATGGTACCCCATGTGGGGAGTCCAAATGGTGTCTGAAGGGAGCATGTGTTTTGAAGGATCTTGAAACTCTGAGAATTGTGGATGGAGGTTGGGGTGGTTGGGGAGATTATGGGGAATGTTCCCGACCTTGTGGAGGAGGTGTGAGACGATCTTTGAGAGAGTGTGATAATCCAGCACCGTCCAATGGTGGAAGGTTAGAATGATTATTACTACTGACACTAAAACTCATTTACTAAACCATGTGCTTGCTATGTACTTTAAACTTTAAGAGCCTTACGGATAGCTAATATTCATACAAGTATTAATATTAATATGGAAATAAGTTACAGAGCTTATGAGCTCAATGTGACAAGATTTAAAATCCAATTACACAAATGTTGTTTGAATTGAGAGGAGAAAATTTGATTAATGTGGCATAACAGGCATATGTATATTCTGTAGATACTGCACAGGGCCTCGAGTTCGCTACGAGTCTTGCAACACCCATGAATGTGATAATGAGTCAAAGGATTATCGCTCAGAGCAATGTGCCCAGTATAATTATGACAACTTCAATATCCAAGGACTCCCTAAAGATGTCCAGTGGGTACCGAAGTATACGGGAAGTAAGTCAGCAGAGTGATAAATATCAAGTTTATTTCTTTTCCAAATTATTAATATTATTATTATTACACCAACAACATTAGAATGTAAACATATGTTAATAATCCCTTGATCTTTTACTGATAGCAAGTGTTTTAGTTGACTATTTTAATCATTAAATATTTACCATAATAATTTCACTAGATATGTAATTTGTTTTTTACTATACACAGTAGCTAGCCTATAACACTATTGTGCATAGGCAAACTTATAGTTGTACGTAGGCTGTGGATTTTTCTATGGATATTTATAGATGGGAAGGTCTGGGGCATGAAATTCAAGCTAAAATTTGCTGGTATTTTTTTTTCAACAGTTAGCCCAAAGGATCGTTGCAAGTTATTCTGCCGTGTGATGGGATCCAGTGCCTATTACTTACTCAAGGAGAAGGTTGTCGACGGAACTCCATGTGGACCCGACACATTTGACATTTGTGTCAATGGAGCATGTCTGCCGGCTGGTTGTGACCGGAGGCTACATTCAAAGAAAGTTCTAGGTACGAATGTTTTCTCTCAACGTTTCCAACATGAGGTTCATGTCAAATGTAACGGTTAGAGGAGTTACTCGTCGTCGTAGTACTAATTTACATGTCAGGAACATATTGTGTATGCATGTACATACCAAAGGAGAAAAAAGTAGACGTAGACTAGACAGTTTGGTTGGATTACGCATCAGTACAGTTTTTTTACGTATGAGAGAGGGCCAATTAAGTATGCACAGAAGGACAGATGTTTGAGCGTACAGAAATGACAGTAAGGAAATTTCTCCTGTCCTCAGATATTTGCGGCGTTTGTGGTGGGGATGGCTCGACATGTCACACGCAGAGTGGTTACTACAACGAAAGTTCCTACGGATATTCAACTGTAGTTCGGATACCAGCAGGAGCCTCCTCCATTGACGTCCGACAGATCTCACCCACCTCTCGGGATGACAACTACCTTGCCCTTAAGGATCCGTCAACCAATGAGTTCCTTTTGAATGGGAATTATGTGGTGTCAATGTTCAGGAAAAATGTACATGCCTCGGGTACGATTTTGGAGTATAGTGGAAGTGATTCCTCTACTGAACGAATTAATTCTTCGCGGCCCATTGTCTCGGATTTAATTGTTGAAGTATTGAGTGTGGGGAAATTGACAAATCCTAATATTTACTATCAATTTGTCATCAGCACGAATAAGCATGGGAGTAGTAGTAATGGGGGTAATGGGGGTGGGAGCGGGAAATTCAGTTGGAAAATTAACTCCTTTGACTGCAGCGCCCCCTGCTATGGGAACGCCATCCCTAAGTACGACTGTTACCGGGATAATACGATTATCAGTACACATTACTGTACTCACTTGAATTACCCTATTTTGAAAGTCAAGTATTGTAATACTCATTGCAAGCATAACTGGAAATTATATTCAAAGTCGGAATGTATCTTAAATTCGGATTGTGGGAAGGGATTCAAAAATTTGAATTACAAGTGCAATCTTAACTACAACAATGGCTCGAATATTATTGTGTCGGATGAGAAATGTAGTTCGGAGCCGAAGCCGGAAGGGAAGGAGCCTTGTGTAGTTCCTTGTGATAGCCCAAAATGGAAGTATGGTGCTTGGGGGGAATGTGACGCTATTTGCGGGGATGGGTGGCAAACCCGGACGGGGATTTGTTACTTTCAGAATCAAAATGTCGAGCCTTATTATTGCCGAAATATTACACATGGAAGTCATGATGGGGATGATAAAGGAATTTTGGTGGTCACGAGTGGGAAAAAGCTAACTTTGAGAAGGAAATGTAATGAGAGGGATTGTGGGGAGTGGAAAATCGATCAGTGGTCACCTGTAAGTCAGAAATCTCTGAATTTTTTTTGTTAAATTTGGATTTAAACACGTTTTCTAAAACGTTGATTTGAATAATTTTTTAAAATTTCAGTGCTCTCGAACCTGTGGGGAAGGCCATTCCCGCGCAGCATACGCTTGTTACCTCCACTCTCAAATTTTACCGCCGGACTACTGTCTTAATTCAGCGAGACCAGTGGTAGAACGAAAATGCGACCTACCACCGTGCTACCAGTGGTCCCTTGGTGGTTACAAATGCGACCGATGTGGTGTGAACGTAACGAGGCAAGTTCAATGTGCCATATTTAATACAGGAACAGTCGTCGAAGAGTATAAATGTGAGGGCACCGACAAGCCGGACAGTTCTTATTACTGCGGAGACTGCCTCCCTGAAATAGCAAAATTAGTTTCGGATGACACCACAAGAATAACGGACGGTTTTGAGAGTAGCTCGACGCAAAGGGATAATCCCGTCTTTGGAGATTGGGTTCTTTCCGAATATGGAGGGGTAAAAATTTGATTAAATAACTGTAAAATTTAGAAACCAAGCTAAGTTGATTCCTTAGTTTTTTTGACACTCTTGATTTATTGTAATGTTGATTTTTTAGTGTACACGTAAAGGTGCGAGCGACTCGGAGTATGTGCGCACACGTAAAGTCACGTGTTCATTAGACCGATGCGACCCCGCAACTAAACCCAGCGCATCCACGAATTGTGGTCTATGGTCAACCGGGTCTTGGTCCGAGTGTAATGTCACCTGTGGGCCAGGCCATGAGGTCCGAACAGCAACTTGTACATTTGAGTCAAAACCCGTAGCAAATGACGTGTGCCCTCCTCCAATTCCAAATACCTCAAGGGAGTGCATCCGTTCAAATAAATGTCAATGGAAAATCGGTCCTTGGTCAAAATGCTCCAAGAATTGTGGGAATGGGGTTAGGATTCGTCAAGTTGTTTGTGAAGGAGAGAAATGCCAGGAAGAGACGAAACCAAATGCTTTTGAACATTGCAATCATGAGCCGTGTCCTTTGTGGGTAACGGGGGAGTGGGGTGAGTGTTCCAGCACCTGTGGGGGTGGGGTTCGGGAACGGAGCGTCCGTTGTCTAGACTGGGATTATAAATTGGTCAGTGAGATCAAGTGTCTCAATTTGGTGAAACCAAATGCTTCCGAGGCTTGTGCTGAATGGGATTGTGGAGAGATTAATTCTATTGATGATAGTTTTGCGTATCGATGGAACGTGGGAACCTGGTCTAATGTGAGTTACTACTGATTTCTAATTTTTGCAGAATAAACACATCATTTTTTTTAACCGTACGCCTTTTACCGAGAATTTTTTGTACATAAATTATTCATTCTGACTTTGGTTTATGCATGCTCCTATGGTTAGTGTTCAAGACAGTGCGGCAAAGGCTTCAAAACTCGTCATGTCAACTGTACTAAATTACATTATTCAAGTGGAAAGTTAATTTCAAAATCCTTTGTTGTCGATGAGCATTGTAAAGGTATTAGAGCTATTTGAGCTATTTGGATTTTTTCTTTGGACCCGCATGGAAAAAATTGTAAATAAATATAAATTTATGTATTTTTCCAAAGGACCTAAACCACGAGCTAGGAGAGGTTGCGCCAGGTTCCCATGTGCATTTAAATGGATAACGTCTCCATGGTCAGAGGTATTAATAGTCAAGGCTAATTTTACTCTTACAGAACATTCACATATGCAAGTATGCACTAATTACAAAAAGGAGGAAGTTCATGCGAAATAATTTCATAATAATATCCATTGTAAAAATAACATGTTTGAAATCCAGTGCTCTCGGGAATGTGGCTATGGAATTCAAGAGCGGACTGTGAGCTGTCATCGGGTGAATAAATACGGATGGGTAGACCCCGACTCATTGCATTTATGTAACGAGGACGAGAAACCCAAGAATTATAATTACTGCTCTTTGGGCGACTGCCAGGATTTATTCCGGTAGGTTGAGTTTTATGACACTACTATACATTACTTGAATAATATGACAAATTTAAAATTAGAAAGATTTTTTTATGAGGAGCATAGAATATGCAAGATTTTTTGATCATGACTCAAACATTACATAAAAATGGTTTTAATGGTTCACAATCAGATGGAAAACCGAGGCTTGGTCCCCTTGTACGGCCAAGTGTGGGAAGCTTACCCGGCAGAAGAGACGCGTCTATTGTATAAATTCACGAAGTGGTACTCGAGTCAATGCGAACAATTGCAAAGAGAATTTGAAACCCAACCGGAAGCGGAAATGTCCCGTGGTCCCATGTGGTGTCACGTCCTGTCAAGGACTACCCAATGGAAATTCAGTGCTGTTGGTTGCAGGGAAAAATATGACAATTTTCTGCCATAATGGTGCCGAGTATGTTAATTTAAACAGTGAGGATAATTACTCTGAAGTTTATGAAAAAAGGTGAGACATTTTTTCAAACCCGGAAATGCCAAGATTTTTTCAAGTTCGGATTTACATATGTGTATTAAGTTTTCATAATAATTTACCCATTTTTAATTCCTACAGGTTAATACGTCCTGAAACATGCCCCCGCGATGGTGTTCGGCTAGAGACGTGTGAGTGTATTGTGGATAGAAATCGTAAATCCGGATTTACATATTACGATAAAATAAGGCTTAATGTAACTAATTTAAGAGTTCAAGGTAAGTTGTATACGGGAATTACAAGAAGCTAAGTTATTTTTAATATTTTCATTGGCGTAAGAAATGCTTTGAAGTTATGAGCCATGCACGTGTTTATTATAGGCGTGTTTTTTAATCCATGCTTTGCATTATTTATTATAAAAACACATAAATATGACATGCTAAAATATTTTCCTGTATTTTTCACAGCGGATAATTTTGAGTTTACTCGTCAAGTTCAGGGCTCGGCAATAAATTACGGAGAGGCTGGTGATTGCTACTCATCTATGAATTGTCCCCAGGGAAGATTCAGTATTAATTTGAATGGTACAGGCTTTAGCGTGAGTCAGGAGACTGTTTGGACCAGTCAAGGCCATCGTGCCTCTATGTGGATTCACAAGAGTAAAGTAAGAGAAAATTCTAAGGTTTTAACCATTTCTAAAAATATTGCGACTTCTATTATTTATACATATGTAACGATGGGATTCTTAATTTTTTCTAGGACAATAATGTAGTAACAGGAAAATGTGGCGGCTATTGTGGCACATGCTCTCCGCAACGTTTAACTGGTATTAAACTTCAAATCTAATGTTTTATGTAAGACTATATAGCAAGTTTTAATGGACTAATTATTATTATTATTGTTACTACTACTTTTACGCTAAATAATAGTGAGTATATAGTAGTAATTGTCAAGACATTTTTAAAATCTGCTAAATATTCACATTCAAGTAGAATTATATACATAATATGTATTGAGAAAACATATATATGTAGTCCGCCAATAACTCTTTGCCATGCAAGTGCTGCCATAAGTACATATATACATAAGTAAGTTCACAAAAGTGTAATTAATTATTATTATGCCAGGTATATAATAATAATAACGGTGTAGCGATATAGTAGGCTGTTTTTAAAGGAAACACGATTTAATATAATTAATTTTGTCGCATTTTGTCAAGTCCACGCGCTCATCCACACGCTGTAGTACCTCGATATTTGTTCTGTAGAATCTCGCAATTTTATTCTTTTTTTTGTAATGATTATTATATTACAACCCACTTAAATGCAACCTATGTTCATTAGGTATAATAAATTAATGCAGGATTTTGAGGCTATTGGAAAGGTGCACTTATAAATGCTTGCGTAATTTATGCACACCCCCTTATTTTGTCAGTGGCACTTTGATTTTTTAGAACAGTATATCCAGGTCGGGTGCACGTATAGGGTTTATTGGATAGATGGCGTGGTTAGGAAAAAACTTTATTGTTGTCGCTGATTATGAAAAAAAATTAATTCTAGTCATCAGAATACATGAAAAAATTCCCTGCTATAATTATGATTAGTGAATGATTTAATTACCTGCTATTTAGGTTTATGTGCGGAATATATTATGTAGTATTGCATGTAATATACATGCGGAATTATTATTGTAGACGCTATATATTATGTATATATATGTATAAATACAGTATATATGTAATCCAGTATATTGCAAATGAATTCGAATACTCACTCTCAGTTTTAATCATTAATGTTCACATATGAGATTCTGTAGTAAGAATAATATTATTAATTGTATATTTGTGCTACTTGCATTAATTACTATATTACTCTTGTTGTTCTACTCTATTATCAACACTACCGGATGGGATACTATGTGGCATGGCTTAACTATATAATTATTTAAACTGTATATGTGAAAATATATATGTATATATGTTTAAAGACGAAAAGGGTTTGGAAAAAACATTTATTATAAAAAATGAAATGCAAACGATCTCTATATACACTTTTACTGTACTGTATTAACGTTTTTTTGTTATTAATATTATTGTTATTATACTTGATAACTGCCAATTTTTTAAAATATTTTTGTGACCTTTTTTCTGTTTGTTTTTTGTAAAATAATAATATGACTTGATCATATTATTATGATTCCCGTGTATATGTATATTACAATATTACAAATTATACATATATATGCTGCAAGCAAATGCAAATGCTATAACTAAAAATATTAATAATTATTCGTCAGTTTCTCATATATTGTATGTGCAATTTGCAAGTACTCTTTGTATTATTATTTGTTGTTTTCATCATCCGTCAATTTAATGTAGTAGTATGAAATCAACTCAACAGTTTGTTTGGAGAGAACTGGATAGAGTTACAAAAAAAGAATATTTTTTCTTTTTAAGAAAAAATATACATCATTTTACTCCTACTACAGCCAAATGGTTTCTCCAGTTTTATTAGACGTGCAATAATAAAAGTGAATTTCAATGGATTCTCCACGTTTTATTCGTTTATTTCAGCATCATTCATTTTATAAGGAATAAATGAGATTTTCATTCTCCTTCAGGAAAATTATCCATGTAAGTTGCGGCTCAGATTTTATGCAAACACGAATATTCCTTCCGATATGGAAAAAGTTGCTTGAGCAAAACTGTAGTTTTAAGGGGTTGAAAATTTTCCCATACTTTTCCTTAATAATTTGTCTTAAAAATTGAGTGAAAACTTTCAAATCAAATTATTAAAAATTATCAATACAAAATTTGTTTTCTTTGCAAACCAATCTTTAGCAAACGGAACTCTTTTGAAATTTTCAGCGTTGCGTTTAGAGAATATTTTTGTATTCCCCGCAACTACTTATTAGTTATTGTATGAGACAGTGATGGGAAATCTGCAGCAAATCTTAGAAAATATTGATAAAATCTGATGCTGGTTTTTGGTTATAAAAATAAATGTTTATCAAAATACGTAATTCTTGGATTAAATTTCTTTCTTAAAATTTATTATCCAGATAAATTTTTTTATTTTCAACAGTTTTCAAATAAATATATTATGTATAACTTTTTTTATAAATATACATTTCTACTCTACCTATTCAATTCTACAAGGACAGACAAGTAAATGTAGTTGCTCGCCAGGAGAAAAATATTATATTTTACAAATATTATAATTATATATATATATACATATATATATGTAGATATAGTTTTTGCTGATTTTACATGCAAGAGTATTCAGCATAATTTATTTTACAATCTAGTGAACCACGTGATCTTGCGATTAATCTTGCATTGCGTTTAGTATGAGAAAACGTCCAGTGTACGGTCATCTGTGGATATGCCTATATAATGTACTATAACGATGGTAACATAAATTTCATCCTTATTATGCATCGATTTCATAAAATCATTCAATAGTGTGCATTTTATCAACAGATCACTCCAGCTAAACTAATATAGCTACATCGATAAACTTTTACATGCGTCCCAATGCCAAATAAAGCACGGAAGAAGGGGGCAAAAATAGAAATTATTACAAATATAAGAAAATCAATGATCCAAAAATTTTAGTAATACTAATCTTATCCTACACCCTCCAACGAGCCGATATAATGTAAAATCCAGGCAAATATCTCAAGTTTCTAGGTATAGTACTACAAATACATACGTACACTTCAATTAAATTCATAGGAGATCGTATTTTGAATTTAGAGGGAAGTCATATTTAAATGCATTCAAATGTTCGTAATTAAATTACAGGGCTGCTTAACTAATTGTACTGTTAGCTGACTTGTGTACGTAGTTTGACGTATGTAATATAATATGTATTAGATTGGAAAAAAGCTGCAGGAGAGCGATTCTTCTTTCATTTATAAATGAATTCGTAATTAAGTAAAGGGGATGAAAAATGTTTGGATAATTCATAATTCCAAAATGATTCAGTATAGACAATTCAAAAGGCCGCGGTTTGTGTTCAAATGAAAGTAAATCACTTGAAAACTTCCATGATATATCATCATTAGCTGAGATTTTTTGTGCATCAAAAAACGATCTCATATGTAACGAATTGAAGATACATATATGCATACATAGTCTGCATATGTCTTGGACCTCCCATAAGAATGACTCATTTTTGAAGTTTTAGAATGATTTTTGAATCTTCGTCAAAATTTAGACAGGAGGGGAAGATGCGGCGGCTTCATCTCGTTCCCTCATTTTAAGTTGTTTGGCAATTTCTGCAGCTTCGATTTCTTCGGGCCGGAGATTACGAAAAATATGTTCATAAACAGCAGCCGCTGTCACAGCACCACCAATCGGACCTACCCAGTAGACCCATTGGTTGTCATACTGGCCCATTACCACAGCTGGACCCAGAGCTCGAGCAGGATTCAAAGCAGCACCAGTCAATGGAGCCTACAGTTTAAAATTAAAATATTGATTTTAATGTCGTCATTTTTTCAATTTAAAAATCTTTCTCAGCTTCCCCCTCATAGCTTTAACGTTTGCCCCATATACTCAACACTGTTTTTCTAAACTCACCCCGAAAAATATAAGAGTGACAATACAGAGACCAATTGCCAAAGGAGTGGACCCTTGGATGTCATTTCTATTCTCATCGGACACTGAGAAAATTGTAAAGAGCAGGATAAAAGTTGATATGAATTCGATACCAAATCCTTGAAGCTCAGTCAGGCCATCTGTAATTTTAATCACTCCATATCCACCCAGGCTTTTGTCCGGAGTCATAGCCTGTGAAATTAAAACCAAGTCTGCATTCAATCAATTTATCAATGATAAGCCATCCATCCATACATTTGTTACACAGGATACCCTTTTTTGCTATACAGGAATTGAAAACGCCTTTTTCCCTTACACATATTTAGGATCCTATTTATATCCGAATTACTTCAGCCTCAATTATGGTGATATTACTAATTAATTATTAATAATGTTGATACTTTTTAAGGGCGATGTCAGCCTCCGTAGTAAAATACCCTTGTCCGTACATCCGTACGTCCCTTTCCACGATATCTCAAAAATACTTGGTTCAACATTTTTGTGGACACTAATTAGGTCAAGCGTTCGGATGATTTCGTTAATGGTTGAACTCGGTCCGCGTGTTTGTGCGTAAAAAAATTAAAACTACAATATTTTTGCTCCTAAACTATATTCATCCGATCTCAATGAGACTTCTTACGCACTTACAACTTAATAATACCAGTATTTTAAAAAGTAAATGTTGAAATCGATTACTAAGTTTTTGAGAAAAACGTTTTTGAACTTTAAAATTTGAATATCTTCAAAATAAATTGGCGAATTTCAATATAAACATTTTCACAGACATTATTTTGGTTGAATTTTTTTTGTTGAAGTTTTTTTGGTTGAAATTTATTTTGGCTGAAATATGTATTCAAAATAGTAAAAACCTTTACCCGTGGACTTTTTAAAATAATATTAATATCATACACTAGCGGGGGCAGAGAGAGAGTGTGTGTACTGTAGCTGCAGCTGTCCTACGCGAAAGCCTTAAATTATCGCGAAGCGATGATTTTTTCAACTAAACTACTGGTACTGATGTTGAGGTATAATGAATAAATA
Source organism: Spatulosminthurus flaviceps (assembly GCA_034693705.1). NCBI lineage: Eukaryota > Metazoa > Arthropoda > Collembola > Symphypleona > Sminthuridae > Spatulosminthurus > Spatulosminthurus flaviceps. The sequence continues at coordinate 14,315 of JAQFXU010003973.1, forward strand.
AATACATGTTTTCTTTACTGAATGAATAATTAAAACTCATAATCTTATAAAAATCCGCTGAAAGCTTAGTCCTCACTGTAACAACTATACGCATAAGTGCTGATGATAGAGTGGAACGGCAGCAGAAAGCTCGCCATTGTGTTGTGAGTATAAAGTAAGTCAAAATTCGAGAGTCCTATAAAATAGCGGCATAAATTGTTGACTCCTGTAATAATTTATAGCCCTAAAATAATTATTGCAAATGTAATTGCCCTAGAGCTGACTGACGGAGTGCGAGGCGGACGGCGCAAATAGTAGTAGTATCAATAAAAATAGTTGTAACAAAAGCCATGAGCATTT
>JAQFXU010003974.1:0-14652 GCA_034693705.1 Spatulosminthurus flaviceps
CTAAAAACCTAAACATGTACATATTATGTCAATAATCAGAAAGATATGACGTTTTCAAAGTAGGGGGCAAATAAATAATGTGCGAAAAAGAGAAAATAGGATGCATTTTTGGCAAAATATTAACAACTATTTCTATCAGGGAACATGGCTGTACACTTTATATTTAATGATAATGAACAACAAATCACCTGTTTCATAGTTTTGAAAACTTTCTCCCGGAATTTTGATTTACAATAAATGATGCACAATGTCACAATGAGATCACTGAAGATGTCTCAGAAAAAATCACCAGTTCAGGTACAATTTGCATTCCCATTTCACAGTTTCCCATAATTTTCATCAATGTGCCCCAAATATTTACCTGGTTTAAATGATTTCATCCATGCATTCAAAGACTGATCTAACCTGTTTTGGTCATTCCGGTCAAATTTGTAGCAGCTCTCGCAAAAATATTTATGACACAGATACAGGATTATGCTCATGGGTGTAAAAACATTGGTAATAAGAGCACACACATACATTTAGCGCTCCAGCAGACACCCAATGACCCATCATTTAGAGGCTACGCTAATTTTCGTTAAGACTTCTGGAGTGGCAAAAGTGACATCATGAAAAAGGCCTCATGTCAGTAAATATCGTACGCATAACTCTAATCTTTTGACGGATATTGTACAATGGGAGAGGAGACCTTCAATTTTACACAAATGAAAATGACGAAAAACTCTCTATACAATTATTGTAATGTAAAATCTTATCGCGAAAGATGACAAGGTCAGTTATGTAACACATTCAGTTGCGGATGTGGACGATGCATATGACAATACTGAGTCATGTAAAATCATATTCTTTTCCTTTCAATGGGACCACACGATTTTAGTTAGCAAATTGTAAGAGTCAACCTAACTGAAAAATGCATTACTTCACAATCGTTCGACAGTAAGTTTATTTTAGTTATTATAACGATATTTCTGGGGTAATAATTTAAGAATAATTTATCGACCTTTAGTATTTACCATAATGAATTTCTCTAAATATTTATTCTCTCTAATTTGAAACTAATCTGGTAATATTTTCAGTGGCCAAACTCACAACAATGTAAGAGGCATAATTCAAAGTAGGACCGGCGGGGAACTCACGGAACATGGCAAAAATATGGTACATTTTTTCTTTTGCTCCAAATAACTTATTATCTATGCCTTTTAAATGCCCCAGCAATTTTAAAAAAGGCAAATGAAATTTTTTCAGGCTAAGTCTTTGGGAAAACATTTAAAAGACGAATCCTTCACGCGTATCTTCTCAAGCGATGCGCATCGATGTAGACAAACCACCCAGGGGGTTTTATCACAAATCATTGAAAGCACTCCTGCTGTTACATTTACGAGGGCTCTCAGGGAACGAGTATGGGAATTTGTTTTGAATTCGTTTCTGAAAATTTATTTTAATGTATCGTTTGTGTAGCTACAATTTTTAAGAAATTATTTTCTACTAGGACAATGGCGACTGGGAGTTTTTACCAAGCAAGGTGATTCGAGACAAAATGGCTGAAACCAAACTGCCATTTCAAAAATTTCTTCAACTTGACTATCCTAATGGAGAATCTTTCGAAGAGTGCTCCAAACGGGCGGAGGGATTTTTTTCCGTGAGAACAAAATTTGGTATAACACTTTTTCCAAGCACTCAGGAAATCGTTTGAAAAAAGGTCTTAAAAATTTGTGCAGGAAATTTGTGCCATTGTTGATGCGACTGGTGACGACGAAAATCCAGAAAATATTCTGGCAGTTTCTCATGGCATGTTTATTATGGTGATGTTGGACTACATCAGGGGATCACCGTCATTTCAAGTAAAACATGAGGGGGAAATAATTCATCTGAGGAGAGGGATGGAAAATACTTGCAGGTCCAGATTTGCTATTAGGAAAATTCGACCCGGAGATGATTCAGGAAAGCGAGAAATTATCATCACACATTTGTTCAACACGGACCATTTGGCTGAATTGCAAGATGTCAGTACTGTTAGTAAGGTGTAATAAAAATGCTTCTGGTGGGTGTGTACATAATTTAGTTCTTATTGTTTACACCTCATCGATAAATAAAATACCATGTAAATTTTACTATCCTTCGATTAAATAGAGCGTAACAGCTGAAGCAATAAAATGATGAGCGGATACTAATAATAAGAATGATGCAATCATATAGAAGTAAATATTTCTCATGCTCCTTCCTTAAACGAAATCAGCCCAACTCCTTCCGTGATGCAACTTGAGACTTGAGGAGATTAATATTTACGTCTAGTTAATTGGATTGGTCTGTCTGGTAAGATAATTATAAGTGGATTCAGTTGAGTGGACTCCACTCATAATCCTTCAAGTCTGCTTTCAATACATACGATATAGCTAAAACAAAGACCCATCCTTTTTATGAGTAATTATATTGTATGTAATAATAATTAGAGAAACAGCGTGCAGCAAACCCGGTTTTTTAAACGAACACGGAAATCCTCTATGCGAGTTCTGATTCTTCCTTTCTTAAGCAAAGGAGTCCCAGGCGTTACGAGACACGAATGTGCATATACGACGAGGTGCAATGAAATGAGACGGATCACACACGCAAAGCGTATAATACACATAAGCTACCACTCCAGTTTCCAGTGTTCTCCTCGCCTCTCCTCAACGAAGCAGGTAAAATAGCAACTGCATGCAAGTGAGTCAATAAAAAATCCTTTGGTATAACGTCTAGAGTAACTCACAAGTGACGAACGTCGGGTGACAAGGAATTGGCCTAACACGTCCTGTAACCGTGCATTTTCCAAAATGATTATTGATTATGCACCGACCAGGGAAAATATGTAAGGAAAATGTGAAGTATGACACAGGACATGCAACGCCAAGGAATATTTTGCATCACGACAAAAGAGGCGGTCCGGGGCCGGCAAAATGACTGTCCAAATCTGTTTTTGACTCAATTTGTATGAGAGTCAATAAAAAGTGTGGACAATACAGGTACAATAATAATGTACATGGACTTGGGATATGGTTACAATTGATATAGTTGTTCACCAAAAAAATTATCTTTTCCCCAAAATAACCAGCAAATTCATGTCTTTCAATCTCAATAAAATTATTTTTCTTATAACAAAGTTCGGATTCATGCAGTCTTGGTTGCTTCATGAAATTCATGGTTTAATTGAACACTGCCTTGTGTAATGGAGTCACATTACACAAGGCCGGTAGACATTAAAAATTAATACATCAACTTAATAATCCACACTCCTTGATAATGGCATATCGTCGGCTAATTTCAAAAAGGAGCTATCCGGATTTCTTTAAAATAGTCCCTTCTTCAATTTAGCCATCGATTTATTCATTGAGAGCCCCAAAACGTTTTCAGCTCGTACTCAGAAATTATAAATCTACCCGGAAATTATAGACATTGGGAACATCTAATGATCCTAATAAAAATGAGGAGCACTTGGGGGAGGGGGAATAGCGTATTAAAATGATGGTATACATACATATAATTATTTTTAAAATCTTGCTTCAGAATTTGACTATAATCAAAAAATGGTACTAAAAAAAAGATTAAATTAGTGTCGGCCGTTGGTGAGTTGTTACGTGCAAAGTGTGATTAGCCAATCACAGCATCCTCGCCTGGCCGTTTACGAAACGTGATTCGCTCTTGCAGTGCATACCTGTTTGCGTCATAATTACTTTTTGCTAAAATTATTTTGCCCCGACAGTACGCATTGAACACAATTTATACTCAAAATAGTCTTAAGGGTCTGATGGGGCAACCACATTACACATGAACTAGTTTACTTGTGAGTGGGGTCGATGAAATATACGTTTTGGACGAAAAAAAATCCCATCGTACCTGAACATTGTGTCTAAAGGCTGCGATGGGCTCTCTCTCTGGAGCGAATGTTCCAACGAATGAACCCGAAGAAAGTGCGGCCGGGACTTTTTAAACAAATCGGAGCTCCTCAACTAATTAATTGGCTCATTCAGATAATCAAGTTATATTAAAAGGTCCCTGTCAGACACACTGAAGAGACCATTAGGAATTTTTGACAATTTTTCCAAGTTCACGAGTCAGTCTACTCTCCAATCTACACTTCTTGAGCTCTTGAGTGTACCTTCATCTCTTAGAGACGGACCAAGTGTTGAGTTTTGCCCCGGAATAATTATTCGTCTTTCCGGGCTGACTTTCATCAACATTTAGTTTTATTTGCGCTAAACTGTGCTCTCGAAGGGAACAAAGATAAAAGCAGTTTTGTAACATTGTTGTGCAGAATTATTGTTGACCATTCCGGAGATCGGAAATAATGCTTTGGAGACTTCGGGTCTGAGGGACTCCGAAGGGTAAGGGGAATTTTGATTTTTGTAAGAATTTGGAATGGTGAATAATTGATTGGATTCATGTAATTTATTCGTATTTTAAGGTGAGATGGCGTCGTTGGGAGGCGGCGGGGAAGGCGGCAACGGCGGTCGGGACGAGCTGAAGAGTCAGTTTACGACCCGGGAGGGCACTTACCGCCTTGTCTCTGCCGTGGACTTCTCACGGACCTCTCGACCCGTGACCTATGTTACAAATAATACAGCACCAGCCACCGGCACGAGTCCGCCCGTTCGGCTCTCCTTCGTCACCATCCCCGGGGACCTGTCTGTGAACTCGGTTTGTGGAGATAGCAACCAGAGTCTAGCGACTCCGAATAGTGCGACCCAGCCTCCGCATCTGCTCAACCCTTCATCTTCCGACGAACCCAACTCTGATCTCTTGACCACCAACCACCGCTTCTGCTTTAACATGGGCAAGGAGCTACTCGTCTATCCCTTCATGGGCTGTCGCAAAGTCAGTTTTAGAATGTTTATGACCTCTTAACAATTATATTTTGTTGCACGTCTGTGAGTGGAAATTTGTATTGGAATGAATTCAGGAATTTGTATGATTGTACGCATTATTTATGTTCAATTTCTCGGATTAGTTCCAAAATGACAAGGATTTTTTCCCCGCCGTATTTTACCTTCTTTTTAATCTGTATTGTGAATTATTTTTGGGCTTTTCAACATTTCATGAAAGAATTACGAGGGAATTCAAATTTTGGTAAATATCTACACATATGTTTTGAACTATGGCTCGCCTATAATTATGTCGTCAAAATGAGTTAATTAAATTAAGGGTTTTGCACCCGTTTGTAAATAATTAACAGCTTAGATTTTAAAATGTTATTGGAATGATTGTAGTTTTATCTTAAATTGGAATTGAAGTGAATTAATGTTGATGGAATTATTTGGCTCTGTTCAGGTGGTTGACGTGACGAAACCCATGGATAAGCGTGGTTACAAAGGAACCAATCCTACTTGCCATGATTTTAACCCTATTGCAGCCACCCACCAAAACCTTCCCCTCCTCATTGGATTCTCCGGTGGTCAGATTCAATATGTAGATTCTATTTTCAAGGAAGTCAATAAACTTTATAATGAGGAAGTAAGCAATTATCATTTTTTTATTGAGATAGCTTGACAAGTGTGTGTATTCTATATTAATGTAACGTTAAGGGGCGGTATTTTGCTAGTACTGAAATTAACTACTGAATTGTGTATTTGACCAACATCTACACGATGTGTATTTATTTGGATGAGATTGTGCAATTTATTAAGTTGTTTCAAAGAAGCAAGTTTGTCATGGTTAAATCGTTAAAGGTTGAAAATGTAGAGTCGTCGGTGTTTTTTATGTGTTGTCTGATGGTTGAAATGAAGTATCTAGACATTCTAAATGATTGTTCATACGGATGTTTTTGCAGAGAGTGATAGACAAAACACGGGTTACCTGCATTCGATGGCTCCCCAACTCAACGACCTTGTTCCTGGTGTCTCACGCGAGTGGTCACATGTATCTGTATAATGTGGACACAGCCTGTGGGACCACCTCTCCACACTACCAGATGGCCAAGCATGGTCCTGGTTATACGGTATGGAACTGTAAGAGTAAAACACCCAGAAATCCCATTACGAGATGGACCATCGGGGAAGGTGCTATCAATGAGTTTGACTTTTCACCCTGTGGACAATTCCTAGCTGTTGTTTCTCAGGATGGTTTTCTTAGGATTTTTAGGTAAATTTTGTATTTTTGAAGGATTGAATTCCGAAAAAGTAATCGAATTATTATTCATATGTCGTTGTAATGATTTCGTTATTCACGTTATGTACTTTTTTTAATCACTTGGATGTCCTGTCAGTCTTTATTAATGATTTTGTATGTATTCTTTTCGACAGGTATGACAACTTGGAGCTAATAGGATTAACAAGATCTTACTTCGGTGGCCTGCTTTGCATTGGGTGGTCGCCGGACGGTAGTTATGTATGTGTAGGAGGAGAGGATGACTTAGTCACTGTTTGGGGGTTTAAGGAGCGGTGTGTCGTTGCCCGAGGTCAAGGGCATAAGTGAGTTAACTTATTTTACTTAATAGTTCAACAACACGGAAGTTTAATGGATATGAATTAAGAATCATGAACTACATTAAATAAACGATTTTCTTTAGGTCTTGGGTAGCAGCTGTAGCCTTTGACCCTTTCACCACGACCTACGGGGGTATTGTGGAAGATGACAGTGTGGAGGTTCATCGTCTTACAGCAGATTATCCAACTTCCGGTGTATACTCTTGTGATTCAGTTGACCCTTGTGTAGTGAGTTCGTCTCCGCCTGGAGGTGGGAATGGGAACTCCCCAGTTTTAAATGCTTCGTCTCCCTCGTCGTGTGAGACCCCAAGTCAAAATAATGGTTCCACTAGTAATAATAGTAATAACATATTAAGGCGGAACAATCTCAATTCCTCAAGTGTCAGCTTTCCTCGTAGTAATAGTAAAACCTGTGAGGGTTTGCGAATCAGTACCTCAGAGTCGACTACAACCCGCATCCCTGCCTGCTACCGCCTGGGCTCCGTCGGTCAGGATACCCAGCTCTGTTTATGGGACCTAACGGAAGACGTCCTCAAGCATTTTAACAAAAATAACCAACAAACTAATCAAAAAGGTGGAAAGTCTCGACCCACCTCTCAAGTCCCTGACCCAACAAGTCCCCACTCAAACTCCAAATTTATTAGCAATAGTCATCGGAACCATTCGGAAAGTGTAAATAATAGTTCTAATAATAGTAATAGTAGTGTGGTTCGACAAAAAAGTGACCCGGACGCAGTCAATTTAAATAATGAAACCATTCCTTCTGAAGCGACCTCCACTCAACCATCCGCCAACGCTCCCACAACTTCAACTACCAACGGATCTTCCTCCAACGGACCCACTCAACAGCATTCGGGTCACAGTATCCTCTCCCTCCGGTTTGGAGGACTTAGTTTTGGAGGAGATAAAATTAGTAATAAGGATAAAGAACACAAGCGGAATTTTAGCCTAGGCTCCTCCTCTAAAGTGGACAAGAATGGGGGAAATTCCAAACAGTCCGGTGCTGCTGCTGGGGGTATTCTAGGAGTAAATGTCAATCTACTGGAGGATCCCATCAGGATCATCGGGACTCAAGCCTGTCCCCGGCTGGATGAGTGCCCTCTCCTTGAACCTTTGGTCTGTAAGAAAATCTCTCATGAACGATTGACATCCTTAACTTTTAGGGAGGAATCTATTGTGACAGCTTGCCAGGACGGGATCGTTTGCACTTGGGCCAGGCCTGGAGACGTCGTCAGTCAATTATAATAATAATCATTAAAAAAAATAATTATTTATCCAGGTTATTATTATAAATGCTAAATAATTAAGTACGTACATAATACTACATAATATAGAGCTAAATAACATTATCACGTAACGTTATATATCTATATATAAATATATATATATATATGCATCTCCGTGTCTGTAATAATAATTAATACCAATTACATTCGATTATTTTAAGTTCCAAACTGTTATACACTATATATTATAAAATATGCATATTATTATTTAAAATAAAATCTCTCTGTCAACTCTTTATTTTCCTCCTTTACTCACACACTTTTCTAACTTTCATATAACATACGTGTGTATTCATGTGGCGATTTCTCTGAAGCATACAGTGCAGTTAAGTTATAATTTGCTTCAAAATTGTCTTACTCTGGGTCTGCCTACATGTATGCAAGTATTAAAGTACTAATACTTGACGAAGAAGTGAAATATTTTTATTCTATTGAAAAATGAAAGTCCTTAAGGGCTAAAAATGCATGTATGGAAACGAACTGGTTCCTTCAATTCGTAGGCGGGGCCTCACCAAGTCACACGGCCTTAGCGGCGAAAGCTGACAAATATTAAAGCGGGGCTTTTGTCTCTCCCTTTCATATCCTTCCATTTGCTTTACATTTCACGTACATACGTACTAAGGATAAAGCGTATTTCATTTATGTCTTGTGCATGTGGAAGTGGAAACGTCCAGAGTTAAATAAATGAGTTTTTAGTCATTCCAAACAAAGGGATGAGAAACAGAATTTTTAAAAACAGTTAGTTAATTTTCGTCCGCATTCAATACGTAAGTCCCTTTTAAATATTTGTGCTGACATAACTTATTTTGGCATTTCGAACATAAATTGATACAAAAGACAATCTGATATTTATTGAGAGGTAATATTTTGGACGGAGTAACATAGTTAAAAAACCCAAAAAGGCTGTACTGTACACATTTTAATTAAGACTATGAGTTAATTACTCACTTAGTATTAAAATTAGTAAGTATAGTTTTTGTAATTTTGAACTTTTTTTTTGGAAGGAATTTGATTGCAAGGAAATTGTATGGACAAGAGTCCGCCTTCAAGTACAATCAGCATGGGGAAGATTTCGGGTTCTGTGTCGGGGTCATCTTCGAGGTCTGGATCACCTGAACTCTTCCCGATTTTTAAAAAGAAGTATAAACCGAGGGAGAACCCTTTGAAAAATATTCAGGAAGCAATTAGCAAGACTACCCCACCGAGGAAGAAGAAATCACTGTTGAGCAAAAGAGAGACGCCGGGTAGGGAAATAATGGAATTCGTGGATTTTTTGTTTTCGTGCAATTATTTCAGAATGGGACGTTAACTTGTGTGATGTTAAGTCTTTCATTATTTTGTTTCAGGTTTGACGCAAATGGTGCTTGATGCGGGACAGAAGCAAATTGGGCCAGTGCTCTGTGGGGACTGTGGACTTTTGTACTCCCCTGGAGATTTTCTAGACGAGGATCTTCACCGAAAGGCTCATGCGAGACTGGAGAATTTTCATACAATCACGGTTAGAGAGAAGGATTAAATAAGTAATTATTTAGAAGGGTTTAAGAAATTCAAAGGGATTGACATTTTTAAGTATTTAAATCTATATGGTGAATAATAGAGTGACTAGGTAATAATTGGTCTTGTAAAAAAGTGAAAAATATGAATTTTCTTTTCGTTAAAGCTCTGGAAGAACCCTAAAATTGTGGGAAATTTCATTGATGGAGGTTACATTGTGGAAGTGAAGAAGCATTCGAAAGAGTCAAAATCCATCCTTAATCGTCTTCGGAGCTTTTTAGAGTGGATAGAATCCGAACTCTGCGTGCTCTCAGATTCTGAGTCAGCTAATGAAAGCGAGCGGCTTTTTTTCTACCTGTTTCCGACCAAGAGAAAGAATTCTGTGCGAATATTAGGTATTTAATCGTTTAAGAGTATTTAATAACTAATTTGAAACAACGTTGTTTTTGGTCGAGGAAAAAACAGTTATAATTGATATATGAATTGGGGTTAATGATTCAATGAATTAAGATGTATTTAGTGATTTGAATTTTGATTGTTCCTAGGCTTCGCCGGAATCGAGCTATTAGAAAAGGGTAAAGTTATTGCTCATTCAATTTCTCAACCGGAGAATTGTGGCTTGGAAATCAACGTTCCTTTGCAAATGGGCCTCACCCGGCTCTGGACCGACAAAATATTTCGTAAGAAAAAAATCGCCACGCGACTGGTAGATGCGGCGAGATACAACTGCGGAATCCCCACCTGTGTAGTTCCTGTTGACAAATTAGGAATTTTAGAACCCTCCGAAGATGGACGAGCTTTCATGATCAAATATTCCGACGCCAAGGGATATTCCTACACCTACAAATAATGATGTACAAATTATTAGTGATGATATTTTTTCTTAGGCATCAATTTTTTATACCGAAGTTTTTACGTATACGGATGTGCTTTTAATTTTTATGCATGATTGTTTTGGCGAGTTGATTCAATAAAATGAGATATGAAATTAATATATTTTACTGCATTCTATCAGTATTCATGGTCCACTCAAGCTGACTTCCTTGTACAATTTTTTGGACTTGCAAGCAGTTCGTTCATTCTTGTGCGGCTTTACGACAAAAATGACAATTTAATTTCCTCGTACAAAATTCGATATGACATTAAAATTAACTGTTGATGCGTTTAAAGATTAATTCGAAAGAAATAATACTTAGTGATGCTCCAAATTCCGGAGTGTAAGCAATACGAACTGTTGAAATTTTCGAAAAAGGTATGTATCAACGCAAATTTTATTGACTACATATCGTTTATTATTTTAAAACTTCAAAATTCAATATAGGAAGTTATGTGGGAAAATCAACAGCAATACAGCAAAACATTATTTAAAAACAGGCCACCAAACATTGACAACTGTTGAGATAGATGAATTAGACCTTACTTGTGCAGCGGATACTACACCTTGGGATTATTCTTAATTTCTGCCAGACACGTACTGTCAATTCTTCAATGCGTGCATTTCTTGCAGTAAAGTGAGATCCGCAGTCTTCACAATTGTCAACGATGCCCACAATCGTCATTTTCTCGTGTGAGAGAAGCTGTGTTCAAACGTTATTAATTGCAACCCTTATCTACCTTGTAACAAAATAAACTTTCATTGGAATTACACTTCATCGCACAACGTACAGCAAAACAAAAGGAAATCAGTTATCTAATGTACGTCGAACTGAATCATTGAACGATAGCAAGTTAAAACTGCTGTATAAAGGAATTATTATTTTCTCCAGGCCGGTTAAGGAACGATGCATCCCAAGGAGTATCTTGAGCGGGAGGTGGCGGTGGAGGAGGCTGGGATGGTGGAGGTTGTTTTTGGTTGTTAGCGGGAACAATAACGCCAGCCTTGGTAAGTGCCTCTACAACTTTCTGCCTCTTCCGTCGACTCTCCCGATAATATTCATTATTCTTAAGCCGACCCTCCTCCGTGTGAACCCGATACAAATGTGTCTGAAGATTTGTCATTGACTTGAAACTATTGCCACATTGGTCACATACGAAGGGTCTAGCATCACTATGGGTAATGCGAACATGTTTCCTAAACACCTTGGCTTTCGCAAAGCTCTTTCCACACTGCTCACATTGCCATTTTTTGGTCTCATGAACAGCGTTATAATGATTGATAAACCGATGAACTGTCTGGAAGTCAATGTTGCATTGCTCACAAAATGGTGTCAGCTTCGCTTGCCTTTCCTTATTCATCTGCTTGATCTTCTCCCTGGCTTTTTGTTGGTAACCTTGATATTTCTCTCTCCCTTCTAAAGTGTGCATATGTTTAAAATGCCACTTCAAATGTTTCTCACTCTTAAATGATTTTGAACATTCCTCACATGGAACTCGCTCCGTGACAACTTCATGGACACTCCTCTTGTGAGCCAGGAGCACTCCATTCGTCTTTGCAATAAAATTACATTGGTCGCAGAAGAATCTTCGGTCCGAACACACTTGTCTCACATGACCAGAGAGAGATAACCATGTTTCAAATTCTTTGCCACATTTCTCGCAAATATAAGGTGGGGGGTGGAAATTTGGTGGAACCCATCCGCATTTTGGGCTATGTTTTTCCTTCTCAGCTTCCGACCCAAACACCTTACCACAAGGGCTACAAATAATGGGTTTCATTTCGCAATGGGTTGCCCTCAAATGCTCCGCTCTATCAGACTCTAAATCAAAATCGGTGGTACAATAAACGCAGGGGAACGGATGGACCATCTTCCGTTTGAAGAAAGTTTCATAAAAGCCTCCACGTCTTGACTTTTTCTTAGTTTTTTTCGGGGATAGCAACGTTGCTGATGCTCCTTCCTTAACTTTCCTCGATCTCTTTGACGTAAATTCTTTTTTTGCTCTTTTAATCTTGTTTCTCTTGGTATATTTTCTTTTTTTAGGTTTCTCCCACTCATCATCATCGGAAAGACCTTCATCTGATTGATCCTCACAGTCTGGTGTGCAGTCCCTCAAGCGTTCCCGTTCAACTTCAATGTCTCGTGGCCGAAGTCGCTTCACTATGACCCAAGGGCCATTTTTGATGTTTTCGTCCAAAGCTGGTTCTTCCTTTTTAATTAGCACCTTAGGTTCCGGTTTTTCTAGATCCTCATTTTGAATCTCCAACTGAATAACGTCGATTTTAGTTCCATTTTCTACTTTCGTTTCGGGGTCGGATTCCGGAGAATTCGCAGTCTCAAATTCAATGTCGGGTTGTACTTCCACCACAGCCACGTTCCTCCGAATAATCTCATCCAGTCTCTCAATTTTTTTTGATAGGTACGATTCGAAAGTTTGCACGCGTAGGAATTCTGTGTAAAGGACATTCAAATGACCCAGGATATTTGCACAACTTGGGCATAAGGGAGTGTTTTCGTGAAGGGCTTCTTCCAAAAATGCTTCCTTCAAGTGACTAAGTTTGAGCACCCGTTCAAGAACCGTACTAATTTTGATTAATTCGGGGCCTTGTAGTAATTCGTAAACAGCTTTGCGTGCAGCTTCAGGTCCTTCTCCTACTGTCAAGATTTCACAACAATTGCTGCAATATACCGGAGGGGGTTCTGACGGTTCTGAAATTTCCGGGGGTAGTGGTGATGATGTCGGCAAAACCAGCAGCGGCTCCGGTTCCACTTCCCCTTTGGAGCTCTGCAGCTCTTCCGAAATTTCCATTTAGAAAAACTTCAACTTGCACAACGCGGAGGCCTAGAAACAATATTAAAAAATCATTTTAATTTTGAAAACCACATTTTCCTCTTTTCAATTTAATTTTTTAACCTCTGAAAAATATCCTGTACTTTAGAAGATGGTAATATTTACTTCTTGTGGTACACTAAATTTTATTGTCGTCTTCGAGGAACCAATGGAACTATTGGTACTAATTTAATTTTCAATCAAACGTCCAATTCGGAATGTTCAGAGTTCAAACTTCAAGCTCCAGCTCCAGAAGTAACAAACATGGACAGATTTTCGAAAACAAATCTATCAACGATCAAATTATTACGAGCACGTAAATATAAGGGTGTTTATGAAATTCGGAATATTTCTGATTGATTTTAATCGGCAAAGTCAATTTTTACATTTTCTTAATTGACGAGCCGAAATGAATTTTTCAATTTTCACTCATTCCATCAATGATTGAAGTTTGAAGTTAACTTACATTGAAATGCATATTTGAATTATGGAAATAAACATAAATTGATTCTCCCGCTTTAAATTCAAGGGTAGCGCAGCGCAAACTATATAGTTCAGTAGTGCGTGTAAAAACAGTTTTAGCAGAAGGCACAATAATTTACTCCCAACTTTGTTTCTAAGGGGCGCAGCCGAGCTTTGTGGAACTTGTAATCGTTGCAATGCAGCTTACTTTTAAAAGGAACATTTTCCGATAAAAATTTGACGTTTTTAGGGAAAAACTGAAAAGTAGATCCATCTGGCTAAATCGCCAAATGCCATATGCGTACCCCCATATGCTTCCAATTGGGAAATTAATAAAAATCATTTTACAGAGGTTAAAATTGTTACATTTATAAAGTTCCTTTAAAAATTTTTTTTGTCAAAGGTTGAAGAAACCACGGCAATTGTCTTATACATAATATCGATGAAATCAATAATAATTGCCATTATTGTGCTTTCAGAAAATTTTTTGCTGGCCCAGCTCTTGCGTATTTGGAATAATAATATTGGATAGTAATGAGTAATCTACAAAAATAATATTGTAAATAATTTATGCAATCGCAAAAAGAATTGTTATCAGAGAGTATTCATTTTATAATTTTCTTTTTAATTATTATTTGTAATATTAATATTTTATTATTACTCAATGTTATCTCGAGGTTACTTTTTAATTGAAATATTCATGAAATAATGCTCCATTGCATTTATATAATACTAGAAAAAGGCCATCCGCGGATGGGATTCTCTTCTTGATGAGGATGCGACCATTAATTATTCATTTATGTATTGCCCGTTTTGATAAAATGATTTGATTGGTAAGAAAGTTACCATGCACATTAATTGTGAAGAATACGTTTCGGCTTTGCCGGTTTTGAAAAAACGATTCGATTGCAATGGTAACAAAAAGTGACCATGTACATTAATTGTAAAGTGACATTGTACATCTAGGCATTGCCCGTTACGGTATTGCGGATGGGAACGTTTTTTCGGCTCCAAAAGTTCTAGTGATTACGGATTTATAAGAGGCTTGGCAAAAAATTAAGTTTCATTTCATTTTGACTTTATTTACGTGGTATTTCTCTTTCAAGAAGGTTGAAATAACTGATTCCGCGCAGTAATACATTCTGCCCGGCCTTCGGCCGGGCTCTGCTTTACAAAATGAAGAGGAGATGCGGAGTCCGTTGCGCGTCAAGACCGCGCTGTTCTTCTCCCGTGCTCCGTCAATGAATGGT
>JAQFXU010003975.1:0-14652 GCA_034693705.1 Spatulosminthurus flaviceps
TCAATGTGCCCACCCATGGGCGTCCTATACTTTACACAGCGCATTCGCGCCATGCTTCTTTCCTTGCTTGCTTACAGCCGACATAAATAAATAATAATATTTATTTATTTAATATTCATTGTTGCACATTCTGAATGGTAAATCTGTTCTTGTGTTAAATGCATTAAGTTGATAGGCCCGACCATTTTGCTAAAAGTCCTTAGAACATTATTTTTTTGTTAGTTAACGTCACTTGATGTATATTTTGATCTGAAAGAAATTGACTAGAAAGAATAAAACTGTGTAAGTTTGACGCTTGTTATTGTATTTTCATTATAAAACCAAATTTAATCATGAGGTTACAAAAGTATTTGTTGTGCATTGGAGCTCGTATAAGTAGGATCGAACACACAATTCACTACGGCAAGATCATTGTCCAAAATATTTTTTTACCTATTTTGGGAACACTCAAAATAGACCTAGGAAAAATAATACAAAATTCCATGGTACATACCCCTGGTTTGGGGGGTTTTAGTTTTAGCAAGTGGAAAATGCTATATCCCTGCACTGGATCATCCAAATGAGTTAAAATGAATGAACCAAGTTGGATCAAAATCAGTCAACCAATTTTTGAGTAATTTTGGATTATACGAAATTTGGGAGTCATCGGAGATTTTCAGTTTTTTTGGATGAACCAAAATTACTAAAAAAAAGTGGCTGACCGATTTTGATCCAGCTTGGACAATTTTGTAGCATTTTTTATTCCTCAGATCAGGTTCAGGTTTTTGGTTTTTTAAAATTCACAAAAATTCTTCTGAATTTTGAAAGTATATTTCCAAACTTTGCATGTTTTTCAAAAATTGGATTTCAACAAACCAAAAAAAGCTGAACTGAGGAATCAAAAAAGCTACAAAATGGCGAAAGTTGGGTCAAAATCGGTTAACTTCTTTTCGAGTAATTATTGTGGTTTATTATTACTGCATTATTCAAGTTTTAGCCAGTTTTCATCCAAGTTTCAAATTGTAAAAATTTTGTTCATTTGATGTGAGAGTAAAAATTCCCTTTAAAAATTGGATTTTAATTCTTGGATGATCTTAAGGATGAAATGAAAATTGGGATTTCGGAGGAGAGTCTCAAAAAAGAAAACGTATTTTGAAACAAAAAATACTTTTCCCTCGTGAACAAATTTACATGTATACATAAAACAGAATCCAAAAAAAATTTTTCTCCTCTTCTGATAATAAATAAGAGCGAAGTTATGGACGTGACCACCAAAGTCGACTGCCCGAAATCTTGTTCATGACGGTGCCATGTCCATGACTTAGCCGCTATTAGACCGAATATCATAAAATTTGGAATGTGGGATCAATGGGTGATTCCAGAGAGGTACTTGATGTCAAAATGTCGTTTTCACGGAAAAGCCGAAAAAACATGAAAAACCGAAAATTCCGTTTTTTGGAAACTAAATTTGAGGACATTAATAAATTTGCGTCAAACCAGTAAATTTCAAATTTCAACTCATTCGGATCTTCCAGTACTGAGATATAGCATTGATCACTTGCTACATAATCAACTCCCCCCAAACCAGGGGTATCCAGTATGGAATTTATTTTATTATTTTTCTGGGGCTTACTTGAGTTTCCCCAACAGGAAAAAAAAATATGTTGGACAATGGCCGTGCCATAGTGAAATGTTGTAGGCGAGCCTATTTGTACATGCTCTAATGATTTTTTATCCTGTAGTTGGAAGAATTCCAAATACTCACTAAATAAAAGGTCTACAAGATGGAAAACTTTTGCAAACGGCGTTGAGCAACATGTATATAAAAAAACGTTCACTTAATGTATAACTCCAATAGCTTTTTCCCCCATTCTAAGTTCAAGGGTGCAAGTTGATGAAACTGGGGCAACTTTGACCCTAGACCTTAGATGAGCTCTTCCGTCATGGCCAATGCAATGGCTGGAATTCCAATGGGTTTTTAATTTTCAAATCCTCATTATGGCATTGTTTGTGTACGTTAATGAAGTAAATCAACAATATTTCATGCAGTATTAGAAATCACGTTGTCTAAATTGTTTACAAATTTTGTCTATTGAACATGTTACAGCTTCATTTTCAACGGGAATTCCCAAACAAGGAAAAGGCACATTTTCCCCTTTTATCCATTAAATATAAAAAACCGTTTGAATATTTGGAGTCAAAATTTTTATGGAACGTTATTCACATCTGAACGAATAATTATTCCAGATAATACGTTTTATTTAAATTTAGTCATGCTTTATAAATATATGTGGAAGTTATTATTTATTGTAGGTCGGCTTGGAGTTGGCTTTAATTTATGGAAGAAGAAATTCATTAACTTCAAGGTTTTTCCCAAACGCTTGAGTAAACACATGATTTTTATATACCAAAAACTCATTTCCGTTTTCAATGGCCATTCTTTTATCAGCATTAATACAATTAAACTTTTGCTCAAGTTAGACGCCGACCATGTAACTTATTAGAAAAGATTTAACACTGAAGGATAAGATGTGAAATTCGTCTCCATCTGTGTTAAGCCTCTGAAAAGATGCAATGCAAATGTTTCATTAAAACATGAACATAATATTTGAAAAACCTCATACGCTCCATCAAAGGAAATTGTTTTGTCCGCAACTATTTTTGAATGATGAACAAGGGACATTTCCTAAGGTTTTTTTTATACTCATGATCGGTAGACTATTAAATCTGTAATAATTATTGGAGCTCAAATGCCTCTGACATTTTGATCCATCAAACGGCACGTGCACAATAATTATTATATTCAAAATTTAGTATTAATATTTCCATGGCCATTTAGTTCTCTGAGCTAAATATATATTCGGGGGTTATGACAAATTGTGAAGAAATAAATCTTCCAACTTCCCGCAGCTCCTCATTTGGTTTTATTAAAATAAAGCTCAACTTGTGGTTATAACTTTATTAAATTAAAGTCATCTGCAAAAAACTGTTGGGGCTGAACGTCATTTTGGGGATTTATTAAAAGATTTCTATATATGTGGATCAGTCATTCCTTGAGCAATTTAACACTTCATCAGTCAATCGTGACAGCAATAAAAGGGTGTAAATTATAAAATTGGCGTGGAATTCGAGCAATAAAAAATTACTCGGCACAATTAATTTCACACATTACAAATAATTTCATTACCTTGTTTGTGGTGATTATGGAATACGTCTGCATTTTTCAATGGCAATTTTTTTTGAAGAAGTGTTAAATTATTTTCCACTTTAAATTAAAACTAAGATTTAGACAAGGTTTTTTCTATCTTTCAAAATTTTGTTTGGAAAAATACTTGTTTTGGCTTTTCAAAATATCCTGACCCGCGTCAGGATTAATAGAAGTAAAATAATTTTATTCCGCACGAGTTAGACGCCGTTCATATAATTTCTAAAAATAATAAATTCTAAAAATTCACATTCTTGGAGAAACCCCTTCCACGTTGGTTCCCGAAAATCAAGACAGGGAATTTGTTTCACCGAAAATATGCATGCATATTTTACATTAACTCAAAAGTTTGTTTCCACATAAATAGTTTAGCCCGTAACTATTTTTTAACTATGCATAAGCCACAGTTCGTGAGATTATGGTTTTGTCTTCAGAGCTGCACCAATCTGTACCATTGGAAAAAATTATTACGTGTGCGTACGAAACTATGGCACACAAATGAGTGCAAACCATTCAATTGGCATGGATTTTAAGCATGGAAAATACCTTAAGTCAGCAATAAGATATTTTATAAGTATTTCGTACAATTTCTTTACATTGTTAATTTGTAGTGATTATGGAATTAATTCATGCCCACGTTTTTTAATACCGAGCTAAATTTATTTGAGCAACGCCATTGGCAGATATTGGAGTCCAGAAAAATGATAACCCATGCCGACCAAGAATTTTACCTACAATTTTCTCTGTCTTCGCTTACTAATTTTGATACAATTTGTGACTTATTGTGAAGCAAAAAAGAGTTACATCCGTTGAATGTAAAAAAAATAAGATTTTGTATTTTTAAATCAGACCCATTTAATGAACCGCATATTTTTTATATGCAAAAATTATTTTGTATGTTTATACTATATGCAGAAAATCCATACGATCCTCACATTTCATGCTCAAGTTATACACCAGTGGATGAGCAATGAATATTTTTCACAACTGTATAAGTAGGACGCCGATATTTGAATTCAACTACTGAAAGTAACTCTGAGTAATGCCTAGGTGGCTCCCGTCCAATGTGTATCTTGTATTTTCAAAGCGGTGGTAAGGACACGTTTTAACTTTTCCTTTATCCACTAACCTGTTCGCAATTTTGTTAAGCACCATTTTAGTGGGAAATTTGATTGTTAATTGCCACACTTAGAAGAGCCTCAAGACTCGACATTTTTTCTCAACTCTTAAGTTTTTCCCCTTAATCCAAGTCAATAAAATATTTTAGTAGCTCACGTTATTAGCCGTTCATACATAATATTATTGTATTAAATTGATGAGAGATTTCAGGTTGAAGTAGAAAGATCCGGCTTGAGCATGACTTGAACTTGTATAAAATGTTTCAATTTCAGTCAAGAGGGTCCTAGAGGCATCCCAAATGTGTTGGCCAAATTGTCAAAACGTCGATTAATCATAATAATATTTGTGTAATATATATAAGTTTGAATATTAAACGTTGTTTTCTAAGAATTTAATAAAATTATTTTCCTTTGAGTGTTCCATCCCGTCCACCGGACAACAAACATTTTTATTGATTACATTATTTTTTAAAACAAGTATTTTTTGCAAAATTCATGATACATTTAGCAATTCAGTGGAAGTTACCTCACTTTTGAAAGAAACTTTGTGCAAACATTTGCCAGCTAGAAATTCCACCTCTGCAACCTCTTAACTGCCAAAAAGACGTCTCAACATTCCACGATTTAAGGGCGAAACCATTGAGGACAGAACGGGTATTAGTGGGCCCTTTATATGAAACTGACCTAGCTTATTGAAGTGGATGTGATAAAATACAAAATTTAGTTGATAAATGGGTCTATTAAAAACGTCTGAAAAAAAATCCAACGCGAGCATCATGAAATTTAAAGTACTTTTTGTAACCCGATTCCTTTAATTCGTCTCTTGAATTTTATTCGTAAGCTTGCCAAATTTTTTGAATCTCGATTTTTCTAATGTAAAATTAGGTTGAATTGTGGAAAAATATCGGTAAAACTATTGGTCAATATTTTGTCAACTCTAATTTTCAACTAGGGAGGAAAATCGAGGTAAATCCTAGTTAGGATAAATTATTATTTACTTTACGGCGCATTATCTTGACGCTACCTTTATTGTCGTAGTTAAACGCCGCTTATGGAAAATTCTAAATCCACGCTGAACTAGGACTCAGGTGTAATCTTCCCGCATGGTAGTTGCAAGAAATTTTTTGCAGCGGAAAATATATTTACTCCCTGGTGCATGATTTGCTTGCGACCATATTCGTTCATATGTTCTTTTGTTTTCATATAATCCCACAGGTTACAGAATGTTCCATATTTTGCAATGAAAATTAATTGTATATTGCCGGACGAGAGGTGTTTGTGTTTTAAAAACTTAAAAACCAAAATAAATACGACTAAAAATGCTTACGTATTTCGGCTTGTATTTTTGCATTTTAAATACTGTATTTGTGTTTTTTGTATTTTGCTTGGAGTACGAACATGTGTATTTTGTATTTGTATTTGAGGTGAAGGAATAAACGTATTTTTATTTTGTATTTGTATTTTGGATAACGACAAGGCGGCATTTAAAAATGCATTTGAAATACATGATTTGAGTATTTTTCACGTTCCTGCTGAAAAGAAAAATTCGACAGAAAGAATTCCGACACGAATCTTAATGTTAGTGAAACAGTTATCGATTAAGGCATTCGCCATCTTCAATCATTTGCTGGTATTGCTTCTGTATTTATACATATACTAGAACCCCCACCAGCCACAATGTGGCTGGAAAGTCAGGCGGCATATAGCAAAAACTTTAGCGCGGCCTCAGGCCGCGCTCTAGCGGCGGTTTGTTGTTGGTCATGCGCACAACTGTTAGCATTGAACGAACGAACGAACCAAGACGACTCGACTCATTTAAATGCTTAGTACTTAAATACTCGAAACCCAATGGGGCGATTTGAGTAGTTGTTAAACTAATACGTTTAGGAACAAGTTTTTCAGTCCAGGTTTTCGCCGTTTTTGGAAATTTTAAAAATTGGCCGAGATATGAGGGCTAAAGTCGAAAAAACTGGAGGAAATTTGGATTTAGGGCTGTAACTCGAAAACCAATGGGCCGATTGGAGTCGTTGTTGAGCTAATACGTTTAGGAACAAGTTTTTCAGTGCAGGTTTTCGCCGTTTTTGGAAATTTTTAAAATTACCCGAGATATGAAGTCTACTTCTCGAGTTACAGCCTTAAATCCTAATATGTCACGAAGACAGAAAATCAGAAAGAGTCATATTTGAAGTCTCTAGTCAAGAGGGTGAAGAATTCCATAATAAAGTTGATGGGAGCTCGAACTATTCAAGAGAATCACAGAGTGAACCCAAAAACTACTATCTCCTAGTGAAGGTTACCAATGACGGACATATAATATTTGAGAATAATTCAGTGTATGGTCAAAATAAGGTGGTAGTAAGTGTATAGAACAAATGCCTGTTAATGTTTACATTATTGGTCGAGAAATCTGGGAAATGGTCCATCTCTGACATAATTTATTTACGTACATCGCTCAAAACTGTTTGTATAATATTTTTCTCTGGTGGAAAATTTAAAGTAGAAATTACTTTCTCCATTTTACTGAATTGACCCATTATTTTTTTTTTTACATAAATCGTGAGAAAATGTTTTGAAATGTCGGGCGTGAACGGTTATTCCATTAGTTGGTGCTACTTTTCACTGGTCCGAAGTTAGCCATATTTTCCTCACCTGTATTCCAGTCAAAGGTTTATTACTTTAATCAAATTACAGATTAGGCGGTAGTCAATAATTCATGAATTTCCCTCTAATATTGACTGCATGACTTTTACTTTCAACAGCCTTAATGTAAAATGTTGGCAAAGTTTAAAATAAACAAACGAGTGGCGGATTTCAATGATTTCACACATAAATGTTTTCAGTGATTACCTGACTTCGTAATAGTACACTTGTATGCTTACGTGTTTATTATTATGCACGTGAAAACCCACGTTTTATGAAAAAGTGGGAAATTTGTTTTAAAAAGGTATGAAAAAATTATTTCCAAGCACAAATTTCTGCCATTGAAAAAAAATCTCAGCTAAATCTCTGAACAAGCAGCCTGCTTTTTTCAGAAGCTTTTTTGAGCTAACCCAAATGGGAAATCTGGGGTTTACTATTGAATATTTATGGAACCTTTGACGCCGTTCAATTTGCCGGCTTTTATATTTTGTTATTCGGGTTTAGGCGTGATTAGAGGCTCCAAAATGTTTTTTTAAAATTTTCCAATTAAAAAAATTAAATTTATAATAACATTTTTAGAAATTAAAATGTACAAAATTTAGTGCATTTAAAAACAATTGCTATGAATTGAAAATCCATGAATCCATTGTTACAATAGAAATTAAAAATCGGAGAAGGTTGAATAATTGATGTTTCTTCAAGTGCACTATTTTTGCATTTACTCTGTGATAATCACAGTTTATACATAGTAAAAACAATTTTCCCCACATTTTTATATTATTCCAAAAAGAAAATTTATAGTTTCTCTTTTCGGACAACTGATTTAGAATTTTGTAAATTCAACATCACATATTTGTTCATTTTGAAAGTAAAGTTTTGATTAACTATGTATTGTTTAAAATTTGGCGAGGAATTGAAAAAACTTACGAATGCGAAACCACCTGATCATGACATATTTACTACTCTAATTTGTTTGGGTTTGACGTCAATCATTCTATTTTCAAATAAAAATACTATTCCTTTCATTAGATTAATCCAGCGTAAACATCGGAGTATATGGGAATGCCAAGTAACAAAACTAATTATATCGCAATTGTTTAAATTGGCCAAATTATCAAACCGGCGTCGATTCATCATAATTTATAGCTAAGTTTGAATATTAAAAGATGTTTTTAAAGTACTTAATAAAATTTCCCGTTGAGTGTTCAATCTCCGCAACCAAGACGTAAACGTTTTTATTTATTAAATTGTTTTTTAAAAAAAGGTTTTTGAATATCGTTGGCAGAAATATAGTTTGTGACAAAACTTGGCAAAATTAGTCCCTAATTTTACAAAATTAATCAGTCATTCAACAATTCAGTGGAAATATTGCTAAACTATTGGCCAATTTTTGGTCAACTCAAACTTTCAAGTTGGGAGAAAAATCCAGGTAAGTTCAAGGTAGGATAAATTATTATTTCCTTTACGGCGCATTATCTTTTTGTGCTTTATTACATTTATTGTGATAATTTAGCGCCGCTTATGGAAAATTATAAAATTTACCTGACCCGTTCTGACTGCTCGCTTGAGCTCACGCTAAACTCTGAGCGACCTTAAGGAAATTTGTTGTCTCAGGAGAATTTTCCAATTCATTCCTGATAATTTACTTTTAAGTTAAATGCTGATGCAATGGTGGAATTCCTTCTGAATCATTTGTAACAGGTTGGATTCAGAAACTTTTAGTAATGAATTAGTTAGAGATGGTAAATTATTTTTATGGAATTTTCCTTTTTAAAAAATCTTTTAAAAACTAACAAACTGTAATAATTTCTATGTTTAAACTACGCGTTAAATATATCAATTCCTTTGGGTCAAAGTTTTGGGTTTAACTTAGACGCCGGTTGTGGTATTTATAAAAACGATTCAGGCTCTATTAGTTCAGATTGTTACCTCTTCTACATCCGTTATGGGGCAATAGTTGTAAGTAGATTGTGGAAAATTCAAAATGCACGCGGTAGGTGATCGCCAAATTGTTTTGATTCCATTTCCCAAAGTTGTTGATTATATTTGAAGGAATGTTAATTAATTAAAATGTTCTCTAAACCAAAGACAAAATAAAGTTACATAATGCTGAGAAAAAAAATTCTCTAAAATTACTATTGTTTTGACCTCATTCACCAAAATAGTTTAATTGTGTTAATTGTTAATTTACGTATATTAATAGTCAAAACATTTTCACTAAAATTGACAATACATTTTTAATTAAATTCCCATAACTTAAAATAAATAAAAAATTTATGAAAATTTATAAAAAATTTTGCGGTTCTTCAAAAAAAATTGAAAAACCAATTATAGCATTTTTAACTTAACCAAAAAAATTTTTACTATCATGGGACATTTTAAATTCAAAGAATTTTAAAATTAAGAATGGGAATCTTGTATTTTCAAACAATTTTGCTGTAATAATTTATTTCTTTATTCTTAAGTCAGTTGAGCTTTTTAAGAAGAATTGACGAGCAACTATTATGGCTCCGCTTAAACACATCCACTATCCACAACGCCATTTAGCCCGTGAACCCCAAAACTTTTCCTATCAATTATGCATGACCTTAGCCCAGATAGAACAGGTTTAAAGGGACGCAACCCAAACTAATAAGATTGACTTGGCTGAAATTTTTGAAAAAGCCGATACGTTTTTATCGCAGGAAAATGATGTTGTTGTGAAATAATAATAATTTGTTGCCATCTTTTCCATTTTACCACGTAAAATTAGAAATATTACATAAATGTGCAGAAACTGTCGAACGAAATACAAACTTATGATTATTTCTGTAAATTTCATAGCTGGCGTCAAACTTAAACAATCAACGAAATTTTGACACAACTATTCATCCATTAAAAACCCCTTACCATATTTTTTAGCAGTTTTTAAGGTTGACGGTTCTATGTTTATTTGGTTAAGCACAAAATATTTTAACATTATTTCTTACTACGAAGGAGGTTCCAGGAAAAGTCTGGATTTTTAGCAGTACAAATGATGAGACAAATTATCGCATAAATATTTTGATTAATGAAATTGAATTTGGAGATGAGCGGCAAATGTTGTGTTGCTACATTTTGGAAATTTTACTGAATTTTAGAAATTACTTTAATAGCCTAATTTGTTTTTTAATAATTTCAGCTTGTTGCAGTCAATAAATTCTGTGAAGATTGTAAAATAATAAAATAATGCTCATTTTCTCTCTCTCTCTCTCTCTGCTGGATTTTCATCCTAACAAAATTGCAAATAATTTGTTGCATTAATTCATGCACAAACAAATATTTCGGATATCCCGCATACTTCCGAAATCATTACATTGGTATGGGAAAACGATTTAGGCTTCGGTCAATGATTATACATATTAAATTTTTGTCCACAGATGTAAATTAGAACGAGAAAGACATTTTTTGGAAATTTTTCAATGCAGTATAATTTCCACCTCAGATTTTCCTTCATCATGCCACATGGGGACTGATCCATTTTACCTAATTAATTGAGTGGCATCCAAATCTTTGACTAGAAAATCTACTACACTACGCAATTCCTACAACTGGCGTTGACCTTGACCAAGAGTGACCGTTCAAAAAAAATCCGCGTAATAAGCTACTAAGTCGATAGGAAAACATTATTGTAAAACAAACTCAAGTCTTTTGGCCAACCCCAGGAAGCTGCTAGTGTAAAAAAAATTAATTTTATGAAATTCAAGATTTAAAAGCGAAAATTGAGTTTGAGGGATAAATCTGAAATTATAATGGTGCATTGCCCGGGGAATTACTAAATTTTGACTGTCATCCAGACTTAAATAAAAATAAAAATTTGGGAAATGTGACTAAAAACTTAGATTTAATTTTAGTAATAATTTTTTATTGTTAACTTAGATTTTAATTAACTAAGAACCAGGCCTGACTGGGATTAATGACCAATTTTTATTTAAATTTGAAGATATTTTCCCAACCATTGACAACTAACACTGGGTTTAATGAGTGGGTTGAATTGTTATTCATGTACTACTTTTTATAATATTTGTCTTTGTTATATTTTTCAACATTTTCACATGCGCCGACTAATTTTGGTTCGAAATTTATAATTTTTTCTACGCACTGGATTTTTAATATCAATCAACATCATTTGCAATTCAATATGTCAGATCTGCTCAGCTTTGTAAAACATTTCTTTCATCACAGAAAATCGTAGTCCTAATCACCACGACTTTCCACCTCTGTCATCTTGATATGCCCTGAAGTGGGACTTTGGAAAAAAATTTTATTATTGGCGTCGAAACTTTACATGAATAAATTTAGTGAATATTTGTCCTCAACTCTTGCCTTATGCCTTTTGCATTTTTTGCAAATATTGGGTTAGTCCATGTCATTCCGGAAAGCCGGAAATGCATCGGTCAATGCATTTCCCCAATGGTGGTCAAAATGCATCGGCCCATGAAAAGGTGAAAGTATTGAAGTATTTTAAAAATTACTCTGATTAAAGTATCGTGGATTCATTTTTCAATAACATGAACATTTTTTGAAGGAAAATTTCTATACTAAAATGTATTATTTCCCGCCAATTTTATCAGTGCAGGGGAAGAAATGAATCAAGTTTGATTTTCTCATAGATATTTAAAAATTTCCTGTGCTTTTTAACATATTTTATATTTGCGAATATATTAGCTACATACTGTACATGATTTGTTAAATGTTTGGCTGACTCAGCCGACATTTCCCCTGAGAGAAGATATAATAACTTTATTTCACTGACACTACAGCAGTGCTTGCCTTGCGAGGCAGTATAAGGATTCAATGTTTTAAAATAAATGTAAAGGTTAATTTTGTTTAGACATTTTTGACTTTTAACCAATATAAATGATTATGAGCTATTCTGCACACGTCCCTCTAATATATTAAATCGAATATTATTTAAAGGGTATTTCCCCAAAAAGTATGGAATACAAGGTTATTTGTTTCATTTTGACGCCGTTTGTTCATTTCTTATCAAAGTTCCAAGTACGCATCCACCAGGTAATGAATAAGAATTAAAATATTTACGTTTCTCAAATAGGATCCCCACTGCGTGCTTTTTTTGAATATTTTGCGTTTTAACTTGAATAGCAACTTAGCGTTAACTGTTCCAGTGCATGTTTTGGTTATGAAAGAACGAAAGATCAGCTTTTGTAACAAACTTGTACATTTTTGGTATGAATATTATCACCGGTGTTCAGCTTTGTCAAAGTAAACTAATAATTACTAGAAAAACCCATCCACATATAAATGAAAGCCACCCCCACAGCAAAGTACGGAAGAATCCCCGATTATTCATTTCATACACCTTGTCTCCCTCCACCCGGGAAATCTGACATTTTCCCAGCATGTTTTCTCATTTACATTCTAAAAATTCCCAATAAAATTTTTAGTTAGTTTTACAAGAATTTTTCCACATTTATTTACATAGGGGCTTCAGTTTCAATTGGTCCGACTCATCTACCCGGGTTCAACCTGTGACATGAAAATCTTTAATGCTTACTAAAATTTTAAGCATTACTTTCACGCGACTAACTAGAACAGCACAAAAATGTCATGTTGAATGTTATGAAATGAGTAAGAAAAACGACAATAATAATTTATATGCCGTCGGGTAAAATAAAACAAGGGATAGGAGAACCAAATTTCTTTTGCAAAGAATTTCAACAAACGCACAGGAAATCCTTGATTTGTGAGAAAATATAAAGGTGGATTTTTTAGGCTTAAATGTGTAAATTTTTATAGGGTATAGCCCATAATTGGTTCGAAAATTATTTTAGCATTTTTTAAATCCACAAATGACATATCTTCAACTTTCTTCCTTTACTCGAAGTATCTTTTGATTTTGAGAACATTATTATTATGAGATAAGGATCCTCTTGTAAATCTGTTCAGCCGAGCCGAAGAATGTACTTGAAAAAACAACGAGTGGCGATTGATGGCAACAACTTGTAGTAATTTAACAATTTCTTCACAAACAACACATGGTGAACAATTTCTAACCTCTTGCAAGGATTTTTTCATAGTCCTAGTCAAGACAAATACTGAGCAGTCGAACGGAGGCACAAATTTAATCATTATTCTTGACCTAAAACAAAATCAAATCAAATAAATTCCAAAAATATTCA
Organism: Spatulosminthurus flaviceps; assembly: GCA_034693705.1. Classification (NCBI taxonomy): domain Eukaryota; kingdom Metazoa; phylum Arthropoda; class Collembola; order Symphypleona; family Sminthuridae; genus Spatulosminthurus; species Spatulosminthurus flaviceps. Next base: position 13,104 of record JAQFXU010003975.1, read on the forward strand.
ATTTGAACCAAATGGCATGTTCGGAAACAACTTTTGTTTTCATAAGAAATTTTGAATTTGAAATTCAAAAGCAAGTTTTAAAAATGTTGTAAAAAATATTTGAATTGTCAAAATAAATTCGAAAAAATGGATTTTTTGGGTTAAGAATTTTTTCAAACGCCATAACCTCTTGTTTCAGAATTTCATTTGAAATCCAAACAAAAGTTTATCTCTCGGACTAAACAAATAGTTGGGAGGAGTCGAAATAGTTTGTCTTTTAATTTTTTCTTGTTTAAGTTCGACGCCGCTCATGCATTTTGCAAATCGAAACTTAGCCAGATGCACCAACTAGGGTTAAAAAAAATAAGTAGTTAAAATTTTAAAATGAATTTATTTTATTCAATTATTATTGCCCCAATAAAGTTTAACTAATATTGGTAATCCGAAAATGTTGGACTCATTCATTTGAAACTCGACCTAAATCCACAGGTTTATAAAAATTGTATGGTGATTGCTGTGGACAAAGTGGAGTATATTTAAGGTAATTCCGAAGCCACTACAAGAAGTTAAAACGGATGCTAGCAAAATGTGAGCTTATTTTATATGAAAACTTTGGCCATCATTAATTTTTCGTGTTCTAATCAAAATGTAAACCAATTTTCATTACATTAAGCAGGATAAGATGCCAAAAATGGGAGCACCCATAATTTTTAATAAGTTTTAAGGAGTCAAAAATTTTGCCGCATAAATACGTTAACAATTAATTATAAAATAATTTGCATAATTTTTTTGCCGATGTTTTATTGTGCTCTAATTCCGACTCCTTGTTCTGACTCTAAGCAATAAATTAAAATGAAGTGTTTTTCTTACGTTTTCTAATGTTACAAAAACCTATGTCATGCTTTTAACGAGGTACATTTTTGTGAGGACTCAAAATTTACAAAATAGAGGAGTGATTATGCTACGAAATAGTTTTTATTGTTAAAGCCATATTGGAGGAGAAATAACAAATAAATCCTAAGAACTTGTTAAATAAACTTGGACCAATTCCAAAAGTTTTTGAAAAAAGAGAGGTAATGAGGTCAATAGGAGTTGAAATTGCAATAAAATTTGAGGAAATACCTCAGAATTTAAAACACAGCTTTGGAAAAGCACCATCTTTCAAAGTTTCGAATTTATCCACAATAACCGAAATAATTTTGTCGCAAGAAGAATTTTTTCGAGTGCGCGCTTTACTTAGAAACATCAACTATAGCAAGATGCGTAAAAATAAGTAAGGTTGTAAGTTGAAGTTCGACGCCGTTTAAATTATTTGATGAAACTATCTGTTCTCCAATATGGTAAATACAGTCTGTTAAATTGCAGAGACATTCTAATAGCTAAGAAAGTGAACGCAAATAGGAATAAGCACGGGAAAATAAAACTCGGGAATCCCTTTACTTTTTGACGAATTTCGAAACTAACCAAACAATATTTTTAAAGGAAAATTTTAAACTGGGTTACTTTTTCCCAAATGTGAATGCGAAAAACGTTTTCTTCTGGGAATATATAACAGTGCTGATGAGTTTGT
>JAQFXU010003976.1:0-14651 GCA_034693705.1 Spatulosminthurus flaviceps
AATTACTTGAACATGACCCGAACTTGACCATGACTTGAAGTACACGAGTTTTACTTGACCATGTGCGCAGCACTAATAGTTATTCATGTACGCTTTATGACATGAAAGGCTATTTTGCCTCTCCATTATTTCACAGTTAGTACAAAAGGTTATCGTAAGTTGAACCTGAGGGAACTCAGAGCTACGTTTGTTCCAAGTAGCTTAATTATTGTAAAATATCACTGTGTTGTCACATTCATGTACCGACACGACTTGGCTAGGTTGATAACAATTGTTAAAATTTGACAGAATCGTACATTGGGAAACTCAATCAGTTTTTCTCAACGGTAGGCACAATTCCCTGCAAAGGGGCGTATAGCTTCGGAAGCGGGAAAAAAGTACTACATGAAATACACTTAAAAAAAATACATGTAATGTATCTTGTTAATAAAAAAATTTGTTTTTATTTATAATTATTTAAAAATTTTGTTGTAAAAATAAAAATGTTTGCTTCTATACATACATTTTTGCCCATTTTGTCATCAGCTACGCAAAAGTAAAGCAAGATGCAGAGGCCATATCACAAGAACACATAAAAGTAGAGACCGAGGGGCAATTGCTAATGATTTACTAGTTGAGAGTGAAGAAATTCCGGTGATAGAGAAACATGTTCTAAAGAAAGAATTGACAACTATCGTAAATAAATTTGACGCATTACTACAGCATAATGAAGAAAATCATGATGAATTTGAAGGAATATTTTCAGAATACCAATCTGTCCTTCATAAATGTGAAAAAGAATTGAGAAATGCTTCTCAACTCCAATCATCTCAAAAATGGTAATTCCAAAAGGTCCAAACAAATTTTATTATTAAAGCTAAATTCCGTGCCGGAATTCACTATGAAAAATGGAGTAAATGCAGTAAGTTAAGCAAATGTAGCCGGTGAGTCAAATATGCAAAGCGAATAGGGAGAGCAATAGTGCCAAAAGCCTGTAGGCAAAATTGTTCTAGCATCAACCATGTTGAAATAATTGGACTTTGTGGTTATTTACAGGTGTAAGGTTATAATGTACCCCCCTTACCTATTCCACCTTCTCCGCCCACACGTCTTCTTACGCTTTAGCCTCTCTCAATAAACCTCAGACTTAAACCACATCTCAAGCTCTCCACATCTCTGGCTTATTCCCAGCATCTCTCATATGCTATAGCATAGAGCCTTCGCTTGGGCTCCAGCATAAGCCCCTCTCCATAGTCTCACACAGGGATGGGAAATGGGCTAAATATATTAAATTAAAATTCGAATTAAAATATTTTTTTCATTGAATTCCGATTTTTGACACTTTTTCAATACAATTTTCTGACCACTTTTTACCTGGAATTAAGAAATTAAATTTTGCATTTAAATATAACATTTGCAGTAACGCTTTGATTGGCTCTGCCTTAGGGGACCTTCGATACCCCCAAAAATTCAAGAATCAATTGAAACTTTCAACAAATTAATTTGCAGTAATTACATTATAAAGTGAAAACTAAAATTCCAGGATGCGATGCGTCAATAAATTGCCTCCAAATTTGTCTCATGTGTCCAATGGATGCTCGTACAATACCAGGCACATATTTTCTTGTGAAGCTGTTTCTTTTTTGGAATTTTCAATATCGTGAGAGATTTGGTTTCAATTGGAATTCCAGCGGTGCCAAAATATCCTCCATCGCAGCAAGTTATACTCAAGCCCTGCCCTACCGCTCGACAGAAGTAAGGCTATTAGTCTACTATATTTATTATGCTAACAATAAAATGTAAAAAAAATCAAAAACAGAACTCCTGAAGTAGACTTGAAGAATCCTGTACTTTTGACCAAATAATGTCTAAAAAAGGATTTTTGAAACAAGTCCATAAATAGATTGGGACGTTTGGTCCAGTTTTGTTCAAATTATGACCATAAAATGGTAATCAAGAATTCCGAACTTATTCCGGCCCTTTGGTCATTAGCCCATCATTAGTCACCACTTTTGACCATTTATGGACCGAGAAGATTATTGATTTAATTCATTTTCAACAGTGCATTAACATTGGAGTACATAAAATATTTTATACTAAAATTCCCTAACAATATTTCAAATGCTTCTTATACAATTCTACAAATGAACCTCTTTACACTTGAACGTGATCAAGGACACTAGAAAAATAGGAATTTAAATTTTAAACGGCGTCCAACTAGCACAACTTTTTCCACTTGAACAGATTTTTCCCCTAACAAATTTCTAATTGAACCAACAATAATATTTTGAAAACGACTATGCATTACAAAAATTCCAAAATGTTGAGCAAGAGGTAAAATTTCTATTAAAATTGTGATTGCAGTACATTTTCTTGGAATTTCCCTTGTATTTCATGGGATATTATTCCATAAATTGTCCAAATTTCAGTATGCGAAATATTTAAGAATATTTTTATAATTTCAGTTACGAGGGTCAATCCAATCGAAAGAAATTGGATGGAGTCTAAATAATTTACTATTAGTCTCATATGCCTACTTGAGGCAATTGTGTAACTATGGAAAATAGCAATCTTCTTGACGAACTTCATCTACAACTAGTGCAAATAAATCATATGGCATTGAAAATTTACAAACAAAATATTTCTTCTCAACTTTTTAATTTTAATTGATCTGTCATTACATATTCTAGCACTGCCATTTATTTATTAAGAATACGGATACTTAGCCAAAGGTTATTGATCACGAGAAATTACACGAGTTATACAGATTCAAAAACACAAGTTACAATCAAAATCAAATTTTCACAAACAGTTTCAAAATGTCAAGATAAACATTCACCTGATATTATGTTTTTGTATTATTACCTTGTTTATCGCAACCACATACTTTTAATTGACTTATATTAAGACACATACAATTTCAATCATGTTTTTAATTTAGAACTTATAATTATTATCACTGACGTTCTCTAATTAAAACTTTCAAACTCACTGGCTCACTATTCAGAAACTTAATTGTATGCTTTGCGCTTAATTGTTGACCTCCGGTTAGCATTGGTATAAAATGTTCAGATCTTGTCAACTTTTAATGCCTTTATTCTTCTTTGATGACCTAGTATTAATGGACACAGCAGATGGAGACGTTTTTCTTTTCCCATTTTTGACAGAATTTTTCGTCATCGTTGGAGATCGTATCTTCGTTGGATTTTCCACTTTTTCTGGATTCGAACTAGATGTGTGCTGTGTAATGCCTCTATCTCGGGGTTGCCGCTTTGCCCTTTGAGCTTGAGTAAGATCGAATTTTAAATAGACGCCGGTATATTTAGTGTTGTCCTTTAGGCAGGTTTTAGCTCGTTCTATTAGCTCGAACTTGTCATTTGAACTAATGATCCGGCAAACTATAAATTACAAAATTATAAGCTGAAATCGCAGGTCCATTATTTATTACACACAATTGCCACATTTTATGAAAATTTTTCTTAAAATCTTGTTAAATTACCAAAATCTTATATCGACTCTTGGAAATTTCCTCCGGTCACAGCAATGTACTTGTTCAATAAGTAGAAAATGCGAGAGTTTTTTGTTTAACCTCAACGCCGTTTCTTGTTTTTCTACGAAAGTTCCGATGATAACATGTTAGATAGCTGATATCCAGCTACTGCGATATATTTATAGCTAAAATGTGGTGGGGTATCGAAAAAACAATGCAAGAATTATTTACGTTTGGGTTGACCTTGACTCCGTTGAAAATTGCAATCATTCTACTTTGTTTATTGAAATTCATCTTGGAAAAATTACATAAAAGGCCAATTGGCGTTCAATCTATCTCCGACAGTTTTATTCAATTGGCGAAGAGCTGTAATTTTGTGGTTCATGAACAATTTTGTTTCAATTATTTTATTTACAGCAATTCTTTAAAAATTCTTTCTATTAAAGGGTGCTGTCCATGCGGCAATTTAAAGCTCAGAATTCCATGTTATACTTGGCACGAAAGAAGTTCTTTACAGTGCATAGTTTCGAATTGTTTTGAATGATTTTCAAGGCATGAAAATCCGAGAGAGTCATTAAATATGCATAGTATAAAAAATAAGCCCACACCCACGGTGTGACAAGCTACAGAAATTATTGGAGCCAAGACAATGGCCCCGACCGAGGACTGCGATAGTAAAAAGTTATGCAAAAAACCACGAGATAATTCCTAGGTTAGTTTGGTCACACTAGTCTCAATTTTAAAATTTATTTACTATTAAATTAAGATGTATATGGATTTTCAAGAGTGTGGCAAAATATTTATTCCCACTAATCACATAAATTCCACACCTTCTGTGGTTTGAAAAGGAATGGATTTTTGGAAGTTACAATTTGTATGACAGTCAGCTCCTCGTTGATTACCGTCCGTTTCACCCACAAACTTGTCCATCGAATCTGGAATTTTTAAATAACATTCTGTAAACGACGTTAAAGTTTTGCACCAATCATCCAGCCAATCATATTGTGCTCCTTATCCTTACTTACCTTCCCGCAGTTTTTATTTTTCTACAATAATTCGAGTAGTTACTTGTTAAAAATTTTACCAAATCATTTTAAAATCCGTTGTTGTCCTGACATTTTGGCTGTGTTGAGCAAAACACTGCTGTAGCTTCTACGGCATAAAGTGAATTATTTTTTGAATTTAATGTTTGATTAAATTGCGATTCGTGATTTAAAGAACTGCACAATAATTATTATTACCCTGTCGGAATTTGTTTTTGAAAAATACATTCATAATGTTTTTCTTATTTCGGCTAATTGTCTGTAAGAAATACAAGAATAATTAGCAGCAGAAGCAGATACTTCCTTAGAATTTAGAACTTTATTCAACTAAATGACTAAAAATCACGATTTATTCTGAATTACTTCTCAATTTTAGCAAACCTACATATTCCTTCACATTAGGACATTTTAAAATTACAAGCTTTTAAAAATGATTGGCCAGTTTAGAAGGCTGAGCAAGTCTTTGCATCCATCGTGTCTGGCTTAACCCTACGAGTCCTGGAGCATAGTCACTCATAGTGGAACTCATGAGAAATATTTGCATAGAGGATAATAAAAACGAACCGCCAAAATTGAAGAGCTGTGTGGAAATTTGAAAAAAATACTTTTCCAATCACTACATGAATTATTTTTGAATTATTTTGCTGAAACACCATCCACACACTGTTAACAATGAACACTTGATTTATTCATTTCCTTGAGTCATTGATTTATAATTTCAAATCCCAAACAACAGCTTGACTTAATGAGACAATTTTCTGAACTTCATTTGCTCAATTTGGTTTAGCGCAAGGGAATTTGACACTTGCCGATTTCATTTGGTCCATATTTGCAGGACGTATTGTCGTATGAATCAAGTCAAACTAACAATCGGCGTTAAACTTTAAGAACAAGTTTATCGCTAGTGGTGCAATTCCCTCCGAGTGAAATTATTTTACCGTGCTCCATGCTAATAGCCAGAGCAGAGCCCCATCCAAATTTCTTTAGCATGGTTTAAAAGGGGAGAGAAGACCCCAACTGGAAGGCCGGAGCAAAATGTACTCAACCTAATCTAGGTATGTATATTATTTCAGTTTACGGCAGGTAAAAATTTATAGGGGAACTAAAAAGTTGGGAATGTTTAAAAAATTACACTTAATTATTACAGATTACAAAATTGATTATAATATTTATTTTCTAAATTAAATTGTGAGATTAGTTAAAATGTTGTTCGTTGGTTGGATGTCGAAGAGAATGTTTCACTGGAACAAAAATTGAAATTCCAGACCAAATTGAAGACTTTAACATGTTTAAATGTGTATATTCGTGGCTTGATTTGAATGAAAGATTTAATTAAAAAATTAGCGCTAGCGTACACAAAATATCCCCAGTAATTATTTACGTCTTTGAAAGATTTGGAAATGGCTCATATATTAGAAATAGCTTTCTTGATTCATGATTGATGTGCTCTATTGAACTCATAAATCGAATTCTAATCTCTCTGCTATCCTCTTGACAGAGCAACAGGACAGTTATCTCTACAATGCAATAGTCATGCATCTTTTAGATTTCCTCACCGGCGTCAAACCTGAACAGTAGTAAGAAATTCTGTAGAGGAATCCTCACGAATTGAATCGTACATGGCGTTGGCTAACAAATTTTAAATTTTAACTAGAATTTTTAAATTTTAAATCGTAAGAACACTCTTATCCCCTTCTAAACTGCTACAACGGTTGAAATGCCAGATAGAAGACAATTTCGGTTTAGTGAAGAAAATACCGACTTGCCTTGATTTGCGGATGAAGTTCCACACATGTTTGTATGGAAGAAAAAGCTGCAAATAAGATGGCACCCTTATTTGTACCCTCTCCATGTATGAAACTAATACTCTTTAAAATCCAAAGAAGAAATAAACTAAATAAAATATTACAACTAACAATACGATTTTTTTTTGCATTTTAATCAACCTTTTCAGCATTTGATTTGAGAATTGTTTCTCCTTGCAAACTAAATATTTTGGCCGAATAATTGAAGCAAAATATATGTGTAAAGTACTAAATTTTATTTCCTCACTTTCCCTCCAAAACTATGGTCTCTTATTAGCTCTGCAGTGAAGGATTACACGTTGGCCCCTTTTCTGAGTATGTATAATAAAATTATAATGGTGGAGCTATAAGGAACTTAAATTTTGTAAAACATTTTTTCCCTACTATTGCTCACATTTTATTTTTGGTGAGTCTTTAGCCAGATGCGGAACACAATGTTATGTGTTTGACGTAAACTGGAAGCTAAAGATTAACGCCGTTCATTGAATAAAAATCTTTGGATATACGTCTGTTCAAACAAAATGGCGTAACCATTCGCATCTGATATCGTGATTATGTGGTATTGCATACACGGAAACTATACTATAACTGTGATTGAATAGCGCTGGTTGTTGCATGAAAAGCGTGTGCCAAATCTTAATTTCCGCTAATAATCCACGACGCCTTTGAAAATATCCAAGAATTGTAATTACATTTTATTTCTAGTTTTCAGAAATTCGCAACCCAGCGTAATTCACTGGTAGAAAGGTATTTTAACAAATTTTCAAGCTTATTTCCACTCTCTTCATATTTTTTCCATTTCTGTAGCTGAGTCATTATTGCAGCTCACAACGACGGAATAAGGACTTGTACGATATGGCTCAATTTCTTAAACAGCGTCGAAATACAAGAAAACTGGATAAATGTGTTTATTCAACGGTTAAGGATAGGTCCACTTGGCTATTATTTCATAAGAGTTACATTATGATGAAGCATACGGTTCCAGTCTGGGTTAGTTTTGGCTAGGAAATTTTGAGAAATGAAATGCAAAATTGTTCCACAGATTCAAAGCATTTCTTTTAATCATTAGAACTATGTGTATGCCTCAACCGTTTGTAATAAATGAACCAGAAATTACAACATGACGAGGAAAATATAGATGGCAAATGTACCTCAAAATTTCATCGTCGTTCTGCACGACGTATCTAATGAGTAATATTTAAATCAATTATATTCTTCAATGAGGTGCTATAAGAATTTAAAAATGTTTTTTTACTATTTCCACGTAAACAACAGAAATATCTTTTAGTGTTTGATTAAAATAATTTACCGTTATCTCGGTTTGTTTGGAATTAAAATAAGGCACCCAAGCCTACATGTTTGCTTATAAGTTACCTTCCAGAGCGGTCAGATTAGTACAAGATTGAAGCAAAATGTAGTATTGATTTGAAAAGATAAAAACGTTATTCGGCGTCGAAGCTTACCTAAACGGGGATTACTGTAACTCTTTTAAAGTAAAAGTTCAAATTTCTATTCTAATTGTCTGATTAGGGAAAAAAGGAGGTTTTCCAAATGATTTGAAATTTAAGAAATTATGAATTGGCCAAATTTCAAAATTTGGCAAAAATATAGGGTAAATAAACGAAGGTTACACTGACTCAATTACTAATTAATGTGGGTTATGTATTTCATACAAACGATCCATTATTATTTTTTAAACCGCCACCGTCATGAATTTTCCAAATATTTGAAAGTTGGGAAAAACTTATAGTAAAGACATGTTTCAAACAAAACGATTTCACAAATGAACGGTCAATGGGCCATAGAGAATGAACGTAACAAATTTGAAGTTCCATCAAGTTCAGTTTTTAACGTTTTGTTACATACAATGATTATTATTTACGTTGTTGTATTTGTTTTTACGAATATTTTGACTTTCTTGTGAAAATAAGTGTAATAATGCTAATGTAATAAAATAAAATATTAACAATCTTATTGGTAAAACATCGGACGCGGTAATCCGCCCGCTACAGTGATAGAAGTTACATTTATCAAAAAGAATAAGCCAGGAGCACATAATTGATTGTAAGCTAAATAGAAGTGGTTCTTAACTTAAAATATATCCGTACTTACTAAAGATCCGTTTTATATTGGAATCTCTGCACAGTGGCGTCCAATAAGGGATCCCGGAAATTCTGTCCCTATACGGAGATACCACTTTAGCTTTCCATGCATTTCCCCTATAAATATTTAAGGTCATGCCAATTCTGAAGGCAGCACCCGAAAATTAGACAAAAATTCTCTTATAAACCATTTTTGGTTTTCGTAGGTCATAAAAATTCTCTTGATTTACTTCAAAAGTTGACTTTAATTTCATAAAATGTACCACTTTTTCACGTGTCGTCTGTAAATAGTTGTATATTGGCCAAACAATGGCAAAAAGGGTCTAAAAATCAAAATATTCTTAAACATTGTGCCCGTATACAGAGATTTTTCAAAAAATGCTGCTACTGTAGCGTATAACTTAAGCATGGCGTATCTCTGGGGAGGAATAGGGTCTGCCACTAAAGAGAGAATGCCATCTTAGGGAGAACCACTATGTAGGGACATTCACTGTACTGCTTGTAGATGAGGGTGAAGTTTCGGCATTGAAGTAATCTAATTATTTATTATGAATATTTTTTGACGTCACTACCTCCTGCTGAGTTGTAGTTAGAGATTTTGCGTACCCCCATCAACCACTGGCATTGTCTTGCTCTAGTATGAACTCTTTCATGTCTTCGTAGATTACTGCTCACAGTCGCATGGTAGTCACAGTGGCTACATTTGTAAGGTTTTTCTCCGGTGTGAGTTTTGTGGTGTGTACGTAGATGCAAGCGCTGACTCGCTTGGTAGGCGCAGTGGCTATATTTATATGGCTTTTCTCCAGTATGAGTTTTTCCTTGTGTCTACGTAAGACCCCTCTGATTTGCTCTGTAGTCGTAGTGGCTATTTACGTATGGTTTTTCTCCAGTGCAGTGTGAGTCCTTTGGTGTTGTTGCAGGGAACTGATTGGACTCGCTCGGTAGTCGCAGTGGTCACACTTAAATGGTTTTTTTCCGGTATCATCATATATATCATCATATATTGATGACCTTGTTGTTATGTTCCACTGCTTTGGACTTCTTCTTCCACAACAAAATGTGTGCAAGATTTTGCATAACAGGCGTGCATTATTTCGTAATGATGATTGATATTTTTTTATTCCATCGTCATGAATATTCCAAAATTTCAAAGATTAAAAAATATTAAAGTAAATAAAAAAGTTGCACTGACTCAACTAATTTTGTGGGATATTTCAAACGAATGACCTATTATTATTTTTTAAGCCATCGTTATGAATATCCAAACATATTTTGGGAGAAAAGTTGAGAAGAAATTAAAATAAAGAGACATTTTAAAGAATAAAATTTCACTCTTAAACATTCAATGGGCCATAGAGAAAAAACTTTAACTATTTTTTAACATTTTGTTCCAAATATTATAATTACCGTTTTTTTATAATTATATTTTGACTGTAGAAAATAAAAGTGTAACAATACTATAATGTAATAAAATAAAATATTAACCAAAACGGTAAAACGAAAGACGCGGTAATCCGCCAATATTTTTAAAAAGAGTGACGAGCTCTTTCGTGTTTCCGTACATCATTGCCATGAATAGCTCTGTACTCGCAGTGGCTACATTTGTATGGTTTTTCTCCAGTATGAGTTCTTCCATGTTTTCGTAGATCACCGCTATGACTTGAACGGTAGTCGCAGTGGCTACATTTGTATGGTTTTTCTCCGGTATGTATTCTTTCGTGTAGACGCATAGCAGTACTCCGAATCGCTCTGTAGTCCCAGTGGCTACATTTGTATGGTTTTTCTCCAGTGTGAGTTCTTTCGTGCTTTCGAAGATCACTGCTCTGACTCGCCCGGTAGTCGCAGTCTCTACATTTGTATGGTTTTTCTCCAGTGTGAGTTCTTTCGTGTTTTCGTAGATCACCGACTTGACTCGCTCGATAGTTGCAGTGGCTACATTTGTATGGTTTTCCTCCAGTGTGAGTTCTTTCGTGTTTTCGTAGATCACCGATTTGACTCGCTCTGTAGTCACAGTGGCTACATTTGTATGGTTTTTCTCCAGTGTGAGTTCTTTCATGTCTGCGCAGAGCACTTATTTGACTCGCCCAGTAGTCGCAGTGGGCACATTTGTATGGTTTTTCTCCAGTATGTGTTCTATTGTGCTGCCGCAGAACATGGATATGACTCGCTCGGTAGTTGCAGTGGTCACATTTGTATGGCTTTTCTCCAGTGTGAGTTCTTTCGTGTGTTCGCAAAGCACTACTCTGACTCGCTCTGTAGTCACAGTGGCCACATTTGTATGGCTTTTCTCCGGTATGTATTCTTTCGTGTTGTGCCAGAACACTGCTCTTATTCGCTCGGTAGTCGCAGTGGCCACATTTGTACGGTTTTTCTCCCATTCGTTCAAGTTTTTTCAGATTGGGCCTAAGCCCTTTTTTAATCTCAGACCAAATGGGTTCGTTCTTTTCTTCGTTGTGCGTCGGTGCTGACGGCAATTTTTGACTGTGTAGGAGCTTTTTCTTGGTTTTAGTAGAAGATTTGTTCCTGGGCTTCTTGGGACAACTCTTGTCACACGTGGGATCAGAACTGTTGCTGCTGTCACTGCCAGGAGGGGCGTGTCCCTGATCTGCAAGGATTCCAGTTGGGTTTACATTACGAAATAGGTTTGATTTGAAATGTTTAGCTTTAGCTGGTGACTTACCCAAAGCTGTAGGATCACTTTCTCGCCTCCGCTTGGTCCTCTTTGGAGTTTCCATACAATTCCGGGGATTTGGGGGAGATATTATGTCACAGTTGTGTTTGTGTAAAAGCCCTTCTTCAACAGTTTTCTTCTCTGTGTCTTTATTTTCATTTAAAATATTTTGGACGATGTCAATAAGGTTTAAAGTTAATTTGCTGCCGTCTCTATTAGCTGGAAGAGAAGTCAGATTCTTATCGGAATTCCCATCCATTTTTCGAGGTCTTGAAAGATTCTACGCTATGTGTCCTGCTTTTATCCTGGAATAATATTTAGAAAATAAGTAGCTATTTAAAGTACCATTTTATGTTAAATTACTGTTCCTCTTTGAATTAATCTCTTTGACACTTTGGAGGGAACTCAGATAGAACTCTTTAGAATATTTTTCCTTTACTTCTGCAGAAACTCATGGTTTTTTAAAATTATCCTTACTTTTTCGTCAAGTTCTGTCACACCTTCTGGAGGAAAGTTAGAACTCTCCTTCTATTTTTTCCATAATTTCCAAAATTTGGCAAAATTCTATTCGTCGGTGTGGATTCGCGGAAGCAGTTTGAATTGTCTAAATTCTTGGATTACAAATGCTTTCGTAGCCGTAACAAGATTTTCATCCGTTGAAAATGGTATAATATGTGTAGAGTCAGTTATGTGATTAAAGAATATGGCACAGTTAGCTAAATGTTTTCGTGCTTGTGTGGACGAATTTCTCTCCACGTCAGTGAAGAAACTGGAAGTGGGTTTGTAAGGAAGGTTGCTTAAATTTACTCATTGCTTATTTGGCCGAAGGCAATAATTCCTTTACGTTTAGTCACATAAAAGGTTATTTGGGTTCTCCATAATTTCGTAGTTAATACAAAAGGTTATCGTGAGTTGAACCTGAGTGAACTGAGAGCTACGTTTCTTTCAAGTAGCTTAATTATTGTAAAATATCACGTTATTGTCACGTTCATGAACGTACACGGCTGAACTAGGTTGAAAACAATTGTTAAAGTTTCAATCAGACAGAAGTGTAGACATTGGGAAACTCAATCAGTTTTTCTCAACGGTAGGCGCACAATACCCTGTAACAGGGCGAACAGCTTTGGAAGCTCTAAAATGTGCTGTTTGAAATATATACTAAACAAAATGTGTTTTAACTCTTAGACTCTTTTTATTTATAGAGTCCACTGGGAATATGTAAGCCCAAAACATCATATTTTATAATATTGTCATTTTCAACAAAAGCAATTTTTTGGGTGGCATAAGTACCGGCATATTATGCTCCTCATTAAAATGCGGTAAATACTGAATTTGCTACTTACTTCAACTCTGTCCCCTATATGTCAGCTATTTTCCAAAATTTCCAAAAACGGTGAAACGCTGCACTGAAAAACTTATTCTGAACGTAATCCTTCAAAAATGAGTCACATGGCCCCATTAGTTTTCGAGCAATTTTAGTTTATATACGAAAACACTGAAAATCCCCGATAACTCCCGTGTTACACATTCGACCGCCCTGCAACCACCACCGACTTTTATCTCTTGTTCAGTACTACAAACTCATCAGCCCTATTACTCATTCCCTGAGAAAACGGTTTTTCGCATTCCTATTTGGGAAAAAGTAACCCTGTACTGATGCCTTTGCATAACAGCTGGGTGAACGGCACTGATGAAAGTAATTTTGTTTAAATCAAATACTTTACTTTGGTCACATCTGTCTAACAGCAGTAAATTTACAAAAATTGCTATTCGTAAAATATTCTGTGATCAAGGAAGATTTAAATGTTTTATTTTTTTCGAAAGGACCTAAAATTACACTCTGGGAATTTTTCCAAGATTTTGTAAGCCCCGTTCCAACCAAACAAAATCTTCATGGATGTTGTATATGTTCGTATTAGTAAATTAATTAAATGGCATTGAACATTTGCAAGAATTTATTAAACATCCTTTGTTTATGTAGTAGTGTGGATATGAAATGATGCAAATGAAAAATAAAATTATTTCTGATTCTTGCCTTAATAGTATTTTCCTAACATTTTGTATATATATAGGTCAGGGCCACCGGTAATACAAGCTATCAGGCTTTTTCTTAATTCCAAACCAGTTTCAAGACTGGTAGCTTTTTATTCTACTAATTAGGTCTTTATTATTTTTACCTTTATTGAGCAACACTGTCATCGGGAATTTTTAGAAGGAATGTACGTTAAGGCGAATGGTTCTCTCAGAACCATAATCCAGAAATATTTTGTCCATCGCAAAGCGTTTTTGTTAATGGAGCTAGAGCCATGAAACTTGCACCAGAACTGTCAGTTGTTAATGTAGATGTGCAGACTGGTTTTTATTTTTCAAAAATTGCCGAAAAATTTTCAAAAAAACAACCGATGTTTTTACGCCAATTTACATGTGTCTGAAAACTAAAAGGTGCTTCGAAAAAATTTCCGACACAAATCTTGATGACAATGAAGCAGTTGTCGATTGGGGTATTAGCCATCGTATCGTAGAAAATCATTTGCTGGTTGTTACTGCTTCCGTATGTATAGCTCTTAATTGAGGGGTCTTTTGACGACGAAATTACTTTAACGTTCTGAGGGGTGAGCAAACGCATACCTAGATTCTTTTTTAGGCAGGCGACTTGAAATTTCCATATCCAGTGTGGACATTTGAATACTTTTAATCTTCAGTAACAACAGTTACTGTCCATTCAAACACATCGCTTCGCTCATTGAAAGCACCCGGTGAATTGTGTACAGCCGGGGTGTTTCTCATCTGGGTAAAAATTCCTTCAGCAAGTTTTCTGGAATGAGAGAGTGGCGTTCAAGTCTTACATTACAATATGAGTCCAAAACTATTCCTCCCAGGTGAAACCACGAAGAATGATAAGAACCGTTGCATTTAAATACACGAATAATTTTAGTTACACGCCACCAACTAAATTTTATCCCAATCGGATCATTAAAGCCCTAAAGTTATGGACACAGCACCGAAATGAAAAATATTTCCGTGTCTTGTTTGAGCGCTGCTGCCAAAGTATGCACCAGCCTTGCCGAAGCATGCTCCACTCCTGAGCATTTATATAAATAATTTACAACTAAATTGTAAAGCACTCGATGCTAGAAAAATAACATCAAAGTCGGCCAAAGTCAAATATAAGTTAAATTCCAGAGATTGAAAATTGTATGACTTCAACGCCGCTAAAAATAACTTTTTAAATAATGCTAACCATATGAGTGAAGGAAAAAATGCAAGAAAAATGTCAAAGTGATAAAAGTACATACACATGACAGCAACAAAGGACACAGGAATCCCATATTTGCAGAGGTGTGGAAAATACTTGTTTTGAAAATACAAAATACAAATAAAAATACAAATTTCAAATACCCGACAATACAAATACAAAATAAAAATTCTGATCCGAGGAATAGTCAAATACATTCGCAAAATACAAATATAAAACGAATCAGCGAAATATCAAATACAAAATACAGTAGTGTAAGTTCTAACAAAATACAAATACGAAATACAAATGCATGATCACTGGTC
>JAQFXU010003977.1:0-14650 GCA_034693705.1 Spatulosminthurus flaviceps
CCCAAAAATCATCCTCAAAGTGGAAACAGTTTGTTTCTAGAATTGTGTCACGTAATCCAGTGTAAATTGATTTAATCTTTAAATGATATTTTCTAGTATCATTTATGTATCTGATTATTGTGGAAAAGGTAAACAAAAAACATGTGTAATTCGTAAAGGATTTGGGGTATAAATAAAGACAAATATTTTTTTAAAACATCTTAAAATTTTTGTGGAGCTCTGTACGGTACAAATGAGGGTGTCAATAACTTACTATTAATAAGTTGGAATGCCATTGAATCCGTCGGGTTGTCATTGATAAATAAATCATTGAGTAAAGCGGTAAACCCTGAAGTTCAAGCTTGTTAATAAATTCTGATTTTTGAAACTTAATTACAGTAGTTATTTGTATGTACATTACAACAATAAATAGATTTCCCACGCAAACTAATCGAAAATAACAAGTCTAAACAAGCTTGAACATGTTAAGATAAATAAATATTTACGTTGTCACTAAAAATCACTTGATACTATTTCAAGTGAATTAAACAAATCTTGCACGAATTCCTGCATTCCTCGAGATTTCGTTCTTTTTATTTCTAAAATACTTAAATATGTATTTGTTGTAGGGAGAAGTATTAGTTTAGGTAATTTTCGTGTAGAGATTTAATTTGAAGGGGTTCTAGGTTTTGAGGTAGTTCCTGAGGAGAGTTTAAGTCGTAATTGCGGAGGGAGTGAAAAAATATTTTATCAAGCATGGATTTGGAAGGTGGTGACAAAATCTTCTCAAAAGATGCGGAGATTGACATTACGAAGGAATTCTTGTCAGCCGTCACGGGTAAATACTTTTAATTGATTATGGGTTTCTTCAAATTTTGAGTTTTTGCAGCGCAAATGATGTATTGTGTGAGTAGGAAATTATTATAATATTTTTTATTTCTATTTCAGTCTTAGATTTAGGGGAATTATTGCATGACCCGAGCTTTGGGTTGTTTGAGGCAATGAGTGCTATTGAGATGATGGACCCGAAAATGGATGCAGGAATGATTTGTAATAAGGGCAAAAGGGTTATTTTGAATTTTGAGCAGTCGGTTCAGGTGATTTAGACATCGTACTATTACACAATGATTCTTAATTAATATTGGAAACTGATGGAATTGGGGAATTAATTTGTAAATTATGTTTGGATTCAAGGCTGGGGAACTGAAACTGGATGGACTGACTGACCCTGAACTGATAGGCGTAATGGACACTACTATTTGTTGCTTAGTGACGTGGTTAGAGGGTCATTCCTTGGCACAAACAGTCTTTACGAATTTATATCTACATTCACCACTGTCCATAGGTGACAAATGTTTGAGGTCGTTTTGCATTGCCGCGTTGAAGATTGTAGATATGATCGAGGAATGTGTATCAAAGTGAGTGATACAATTTTTTAGCATTTGTATGCAATGATGAATTAGAAATAGTATAATTTTGAAATACTCATAAAGTAAGTAATTTTGTGCTGATTTTTTAAAAGGGCAAGCGTATTCGAAGAGGAAGACTTTCAACCTGCAGTCTACGGTTATAACCTTGCGACACAGTACAATGACGCTAAAACAAATTCGATGCTGAGAGAGGTGGAAGATGAGTTAACGAAGAAGATCAAAACTTGTACTAAGAATATGTTAGACACGAATATGTTAAATGCACTCTTAGTCAGAATTAAATTTATGCGAGTCTTCTACTCTCTATTGTGTCACATTTGGAAGCGAGATAGTAATTCTCAGGAAACCCTACGTCTGGCACAGTCATGTCAAGACTGCTTGGCCGGCATGGAGAAGACTTATGAGTTGGGTATCCAACGATCGACTGATGAGAAGGGTGATTAATTCATGTTATTTTCAGGATGAATTCCCAGATAATTCTTTATTTTCACGAAGCTTGAATTATGTCTTTTCTAATGACTACTGTAGAACGGTTCATGTTGGGATTTGAGCTCCTGGTGAACCAAAGACTACTGCCACCCACGTTCCCTCGCTCGACTCAAATTCGGAGTGTGCAGGAGACAATAAACTTCCTCAACGGCCTCATCTCGCGGATTAAGCAAGTTCTCAAGATAGCGACTCTAAGTACAAATTTCCATGGGGTTCTGGACTTTTTCTTCACATTTAGTGAAACTCGACCTTGTGTCCTTAGCAGAAGTATTTTGCAGTTGTTGTATAGTCCCATGCGCTTCAAGCGACCTGGGGTTGAGGATATGCTGGAGTCAATGAAGGAATCTGTGAGAAATTACATTTCCCCGTCAGTTATGAGCAGTCAGTTGAAGGGCAGTTCGTCTGGATTGGCAAAAGAGGTACATATATTCTGGTCTGAATGAGAAAGATTGTACATTGTACCCAGGCAAGTTGTTCAGAAACGTAACGATCTAATCCGTTTTTTAGGTAAATGAATGCGTGGAGATGTTTTTTGATCGCTGTGCGGCTCCTTTTGCATCTCTCTTAATGGCTTGCGGCCATAATCGTGCTAGGCAGAGGGATAAATTGGCACATCTTTTAGAAGATTTTGCTTGTTTACAGTTGGAAGTGAGATTATATTGTATTTTTATGCTAATTAACTGTTCCCAACTTATGCCAAAAAATGTGTTTAAAACTTACTTGGCCAAAGCTCGATGTTATAAGATAGTTTGGTGTGTTTTTAGACGGAAAGAATAGACGCTTTTATCCATACTCTCACTCTTAAAATGGAGATCCGTCAGCATGGAAATTGTTTTGGCAATTGGTTGCTTTACCACATCTCAAAAATCATGATCCGTTACATCCTCACGGGTTTTGAGCTAGAACTCTACAGTGTTCACGAGTTTAGCTACATTTATTGGTACTTATATGAATTTCTGTATGGATGGTTGCTGTCCTCCCTGTCAAGGGCTGAAACCCTCCTCGCGGAAGAATCCAATAGCAAGAGCAAAAACAAGGCTAATAATAAAAAAGGAAAATTCAAAGGCAACAAGTCGTTGAATCGAGAATTTTTCGTAGCTCAAGCGGAGCAGAACATCGCAGGAGGAATTTTTAAGGTAAATAATTTTGATGTGCTTCGAATATGTCGTGAAATTGGCTATCCATTAGCTTGCTAATTTAAAATAATAATATTGGAGGTAAGATTTAAAATTCGTTTTGCAAATCTTGATTCTAGGCAATTATGGGATTGCTTATTGACAAACGCCTACCCATGCCACATTCGGAATTTGATAATGAGGCTGTGAGATACCGTCATCGTTTCGCTGCTTTCAACTCAATCAGAACCCCTTCACCAGTACATTATCTGCAGTACAAGAGTATTGCTGATTTGAGTTTTATGCAACCAGCTGTAAACCTATACGTGGCTTCCGCCCGAAACTTCCATCAGGCCAAGCAGTTTTTGGAGCTGATTCCTCAGTCTGCGGCTCATGAGAAAGATGTAATGTCATTTTTTAATTGATGTTTTCACTACTCACGGATTGCCGTATTACCATTCCTAAAATTCTTAATTGTTTTGTATGAGCACTCCTATCGTATCCCTACTCCTTTTGTTATCGATCACTACTTACTTTATGTCGTAAAACTTATTAATCCAACTATTTTACAGGTACAAGATTTGCTCAAGATTGCCAAAACGAATTTCGTCGTAGTCAAGTTACTCGCAAGTGGTCACACCAAAGAATCCGGTCAACCCCCTGAATTTGATTTCTCGGCTCATATGCATTTCCCCATCATAAAAATAAAATAAGAAACATGTACTTCGTATATTATTATTTTAAAAAACGTTACATGTCATGAGCCTCAGATTTAGTTACCGTAATCGGTCTACATTTAAGCCCCATTTATTTAACTAACTATAGAGAATTCCTACTCTGTTACAAGAGTTGCATTTAAGCCTAAATAGTACAGTTGTTAACTCGTCGTCGTTGTACGCAATGTTGTCAATGTGATTTCAAAGGGATTTTAGCCACATTTGAATGGAAGTAAATATTCTTAGGACATCCAGCTGTGTCTGTGTGGCTTAACATTTTGGTTTACCAAGTTGTTGATACAAGTGACGTTTGTAAACATTCATGCTGATAATCTGTAAACCAATGTTTGTGAAGCGAATTTGTACTATGTAAACAAAAAGGTTTTCTTACTTCCATGGAGAAATGTAGTATTGTCAAACGAACAAGTCATATATTGTTATATAATGCTATTATATTTATAGAGTAGTAGTAATAATATTATTGTTAAACACAACATTGTTCCATACATTAATATGTAATTTGAAAGCAATCATTTTAAGGAAAGTGTCTGTATTACCAAAATTTAAGCTCGTACCAAATTTCGATGTGTGATCCCTTCCCATACTCATACCATAAGTCATGTAATAAATATTAATTATTGTTTTTATCGAGTGGAAACTGATAATTTTGAATGAACGTTGAATTTTGGAATGTCTGAGGAAAAACCAATTTGAAACAAGGCATCCATCGTTAATCGTTATCCGCGACTTCCGCGAGTGTACATAAGTGTACTCGAAAGCAAGTTCATGTATATTTTGTAATAATTCATTGTTTAATTGATATTTTTTATTGATCTGCTTCATCACTTGCGGTTCACTACACATGACATCTGCCATCTTATGACTTAACAATGTCCCTAGCGCCAGTGTCATAGTTGACGTTTTCTTCCCAAACTAATAACTTTCCAATTTTATTTCTTTCAAGTGAAACTTTATTATATACCGTTATGCCCTTATGTACATAAGAATTGATATTCCTTTTATTTTATTGTTAGTACTAAAATATATTTCTTTCCTTCCTTTCGTCTTGTCATTCTAAAACTCCATCACTTTTCACGACAGCCGATTGATGCCTCAATGGCGTTCAACCGTCTGTCTGCTCTGAAGTACAAAAAAGGAGTTTGGGTTTGTTATTTTCCCTACTTTTCCAGATACTGTATAGTTATTATATTATCATTATTATAATGCTATAAATTCTGACGTAAATTTTTTAGCTTTGTAGCCAGTCAAAATGATGACACCGATGTTGCCCCCCGAGTGCCCCCGAAACATGTTCGTCAGTCGTGGCCTAGACCAAGAGCACATGGTTTGCTGTTGCAGAGCCAGTGGTTGGGCCAAGGCTATAGCTTGGTTGCAAATGGTGAGCATTTATTTTTTATTTCTGTATTAATTTTGAAATTCTAATGATTTTATAATATGTTTATAACTTGTTTACATTTATTTGTATGTAATATGTTTATTTTTTTCAGATTTTGTGTACCATTGGTACAATAGCTGCTTTCATCTCGGTTGCAGAGAATTTGGCTGGGAAGGACACAAGTGAACGTAATTTTTTTTTGTATTCATAAAATTTTTTATTTAGCCAGTCAAAAAATAAGCTTGCACATGACATACTTGTTCCTTAATGTATTTAATATATTTTAACAAATTCTTGGCGGCTTAATTATAATCATTACATGTAAAATTTAATTAATTATTTAATGTTCAATGAATTAATAATTTGTATCACTGAATTATTATTGTCGCCAAATTAACTATAATTGTTCTGCGTTGCAATTTAAGTGGATGTTTTGATACTTGAATTGTTTTGGTTTACAGGCTGGAGCATTGCCAAAGAGCTTGTATTACTTATAACGTACATAATGGGAGCTGTAATGGGATATTTACTCCTGAAAGGGTCCCAGTTGGTGAGTAGTGTAAATTAAGAAATACAACCTTAGCCCAATTAAGTCAAGCGGATGTGCTTAATTTAATTCAATTGATATGTAGTGACAGTTCAATTTATCCATTATATCCCTGGAATTGTTAGCATTCAAGAGAGGGATTTTAAAAGAGAGTTTCCATATAGACTTTCCAATTTTTCTTTCCAGGCGAAGGCCGAATATTTGGATATATGGACTGGGTATGCTGTGCTGGCTGGAATAGTACACGTGGTGGCATTCCTCGGTTCTCTAATCACGTCAGATGGGTGGCTTGTTTTCGGAGCATGGACAGTACCGTACATTTTAGTTACTAGCGTTTGTATTGGACTTGTCCGAGTCCATGCGAAGGATATTCGAGAAGGGATTGTGAATGAAGCCATTACTGAAGTATAAGAATGTTATAGAATTTTTATGGTTATTTGTTAATTGTTATGTTGTTAAGTTTGAGCTACTTGATAAAAATACACAGGCAATTAACGATAAATAATTATTGTTGAGTTGTATTGTTATTGGATTCGTAAGCGCACATGAAAAATTGGCTCATTACTATGTACTCCCAAAAAATTATGTTGTAACAGTTCTCTGTTATTGTGTGAGACTGAACGGATTAAATTTTCGTATTTTTTGCAGAATTATTCGTGTTCACTCAACCGCATCATTTTTATATGTATCAATATTTATGTAAACTTGAGTGGCTGTTGCTTTTAGCAAGATGATGAAATGACGTTAATTGTTGCTGTCATTCAAAAAAAGTTGGTGTACTGTCAGTAACCTTTTGTTATCATATAGTTTAATGCTGTGGGATCCAGACTCCTATTACTTTCCCTGTCAGTGTAGCCTTTTGACTTTGAAAGAAAAGGAAACTTTTCTTTCAACGGTAAAAAAAACTCATGAATTTTTTATGTCTTTAATTTCCTAATGCAATATGCATCCTTTTAACACTTTCTCTCCGTGACAAAAAGAACTAGAGATATGTAGTGAGTCATTCAATAGAGGAATGGAATGACGAGGACGTACTATGGAAATTAATTGACCATGGGGATATTTATGTATACACTTGACATTGACTCAAAGCTCTACCCGGATCGATATCCATATACTTATACTTATACTCGTACTTATGCAGCCCGTCGTTCCTCACTTCGCCTCTCTTACGAAAAGGTGCTTCTCCTACATAACTCCAGAATGTCCAGAACCTTTCCAAAACCTGGGAGGAGACCACTTTTCTCCTTCTAACACTCCCACAATATCCCCAGTTGCGATCTCTCTCTTGGAGAGAAACAACTTATAGTTTCTGCGGAGCGTAGATTTTTTTCTTTCGTCATTTCTGTTTTATTTATATTCCTCCGTTTAAAATCCTGTTTTATTAATGAAGTTTCTTTTCTATAGTCTAAAATGACTACCGCAATCGTTGTGAATGGGTTTGGACTCACAGTTCAGCTCGACACAGAATTTAATGTTATAGTTGACGAGGATCCTGTGGTTGGCTCCGAGCTGTCTGGTCGTGTGGAAATAAACGTGTTGAAACCAATTGATATTTATGGTAAGTACAATTTAATTGAATTAATCTTCCATCATTTCGAACCTATCGAATTAATAAAGTGGGACAGAAAAATTTGAGACAAGAACTATTATAATCTCTATCTTCGGATTGGGAGCAGGTTTAGGAGTTTTCCTGGGCTTGACTAATGTCGGAAGGATTCTAAAAACGGAAAGTAGTGACGGAAGTAGTAAGAAGGGGAAAAAACCGGAGCCGAAGTACTGGACCGTCAACACTTCCTGTCAGTATTTGCCATGGGCTGATAACTTTATCGTGCTCTTGGGGAAAAAAAGTAAATATGTACATTCAATATCGTGTATATTAATAGACAATTTCTACAGAAATTGACCTCTAATACTTTATTTTTATTTATAGCCCCAGACCTACAAGCTTGGCTGGATGAATCCCTTAAGCCTACCAGCTACACTTCTGGCACGCACTCCTTCCCCTTTCAATTTGATATTCGAGCGATGGAGACACTAAATAATTTTGAATACGAGGCTCCTCGGGGCCAAGTATCTGTACAGAACAAGATAATGTTATTTGTTGCAACAACCTCGGCGAGTTTGGGTAGAACGGTGGTCTATCCTCCCGGACGAACAGTTACATTGCCTTATTTTGTGAATTTGGAGCGAAGTCTAAAGAAACCTGGGAGTAATACCTGCTACTTGAAGAACGGGCAAAAGGAAGTCGCCAGATTTACTTTGAGGCTGAACCAACAAGCGTACTTGTTTGGAGATACAATTGAATTCAAATTGGAACGGTTTCATCAACCAAATGTGAGGGTGAGAGACTTTGTCGTAGAAATGGTACGCAAGATTAGTGTCACCACTCCCCAGAGAGAAGTTCGGCCTGTCTTTTGGAGACTTCATGAATGTAAATATCCGAAGGTGAGGGAATTCATTTATTTCGTTTAATTTAATCGTGTAGTGCGTTGATCCAGAGTAAATTATCAAGGGGAATTAAGATGATATTTCTGGTATTATTTTGATTCTCAGAAATTCACTTTAGAACGAAAAGTCTTGGGGACCTGCAGTACTCGCACCAATGAAAGTACCTGGAGTGGAACATTTGTGCTACCTGAAGGCCCACCTGATACATCAGGCCTAACGATTGAGTTTAACTATTTGCTTGAGGTCAGTATAGTACTAAATTTAATGTATTATTAAAATGTATATCCATTTCATATGCAGTACCCATTTCTATAGCATTCCAGTTCATGAAACTGCCTCAATTATAAGTTGGTCAAAGCTTTTGTCTTATTACGACCGATGCAAACTAACCTACCATAAGTTCAGAGTAACCAAAAGTTTGGTCAAGCAAGAGATAAAATCCTGCGAATAAAATTTCCGTCAAGTTTCTATATACAGCGACAAAAATGCCTGAACATATATCGTTTCTTTAATAATTCCAGCTGACAGTGAATATTTTTGGTGTGATTCAACCCCTAAAAGCGTTTGTACCATTCAAAACCGGAGCATTTTGGGAAGGTGGAGATGGACTCACAAAACGCCGTCATTCTCGTCTAGGAATGTTCCCATTGGGCAGCATCGCATCATTCGCTTGCTTCGAAGCCGAATCTGACCTGGATGATAATATCTCTATGGCATCATTGCCTCCGGAGTATTCCATGCTTTCATCCAGGACCGGCTCATTTGATACTCGTAAGATCCTTTTTACGACCTAACATATACAAATTGGCTGAGATTTAATGGGAATTTTTATGGTTGTTTACGAGAAGAACTACAATCTGATTGCTCAAGTTTATGTATGTATTTTTATACCTACAGTGCCACCACCATATCCGGATGAATCTGCAGAGACGGCGGAGCAGCTGGCAGACTTGGGTCTCGGGACTAGTAAATAGTTTTAGACTTTAGAGCGTATCTTTTTGGGAATCATGAAAGTATTGAACACTTGTTGTTCTCTTGGAGCAAAACATCTCCGACAGTTGAGAATAAATTACAATATATAGCACACACTTGTATTTACAGCAGCTGCCTTTAGATTCCTCACGTAGGTGTCCACACTCCTCCATAAAATATACTAATCCTGTACAACGTCAGAGCAATAAAAAATACCAAATGTGTAGGTTACAATTATATACGTAAATGCCTCTCATGTATAAAAACCAAAGAAATCTACAGGAATATATTTTTTGTTGTAAATTTGCCATTCTGTCTATTTTGCATTACCTGGCTTTATTTTTAATGAAATGAAATATATAAATGGACGAAATATATGTACGTACTCAGAAAATATGACGGAATAAAGCTCGTAAATTTTAGACTACATTTACATGTACACTCTACGCTTTCTTTCCATAGATATAACGTTTCAAGTATAATTAACCATTCTCCTTTCTGCCCTAGATACTTAAAATAATCGACGCTTCCAACATCAACAATATTTATTACCAACACAAATCGCCTCGATATATTTACCTGCTCCAGACCCAGGTAATTAACATTTAAGAACAGGGCAATTACCGTAAAAAATTACAGGGAATGCACACCTGAGACATCTTTACCCACCGGCCAATGAGCTCCCTCCCATAGCTTAATTCCTAGTCTGATGAATTTTTGGGTAAACAGAGCGTGGAGCATATGTAATTAACCTTGATCGATGCGTGTAATCAAGGCGTCTGTGAATAAATACTGGAAAATTTACCCTTAACTTTAGGACTATTAACGACATTTTTGGCCAATTTTATTCTGGTTGGATTGTAATTATCCAATACTTAGAACAAGGGGTGAATAAAAATCACAATTGATACAAAATTCTATCACGATTTTCGGAATTGTGTCCTCTTCATTAAGGTCAACATGCGTCATATGAGTATAAGGTTACTTGCAGTATTCGATGGATTTCAGTCTTCACGTTCCATCCACTTGGACATTTTTACCCTTTCTCCATGGATTCAATTTCTCCGAAAGTAAACCAAAGCTTAAGGCTTGGGAGTAGCGTGGGAAATCCAAGCGTTAAAGATTTGCTACCCTTGCCTCGAAATAATGGGAGCCTCTTTCCAGTATTGTGAGTTTTTGGAAATAGATTTTTCAATAATTTTCGTTTGTTATTTTGATTTGTTTTTCTAATCACAAATAATTTGATTTAATTAAGCATTCCTGGAGTTTCGGACATTGGTCGATGGTTACCATCCTTGATATGCTACCCATTTGGTGTTGGAGTCCAACTTTTGAATACCACGCCTTTAGGCTCTTTAATGCCTGGGAGGCCTGTACAACCACAGTTAAATAGCCTTGAATCGGAGCAGCGTGGAACTTTGGATGCTGAACAGGAACCACCGATTGCGGCGATGAGACCTCAGGTCACAAATGATGGTAAAAATGGAGGAAAGAGGAACAACCGCAGTGTAGAAGGGTCGAATAAGGCACAGGACAATGTCATGTTGCCTGTTAAAAAACCTTGCGGGGCCTCCATTGGTACATCTTCCAGCTCAACGGTCCTTACGCGTAAGTTTAAAGAAGAGAATGGAATTTTAATTTTTTTAAAATTATTTTTATAAATGATTATCTTTGTTGTAGTGAAACCAGTTCATCACTGTAATTGCTCAAAATGCTCAGTGAGGGCAGTTGACGGACCTGGGAGCTCCACAGCCATGGACCTTTCCATGAAGAATCCACCTACTTCGGGGCAAAAGTTTCCGTGTTCAAAATGTGGGAAAGAATTTCGGAGTGAACGGAGCTTGAAACATCACCGAACTTTTTACACCGTGAACAAAAGTCAAAGCGTTTGCTTTTTCTGCAAGAAAGTCTTTGATTCAAGCTTTCACTTGAACAAGCATTTGTTCCAGAAGCATATGAGTACGTGTAGGATTTAAAGAATTTTGATGCTTCATGTCAGTATCATAATTATAAATAAATTAAATAAATCGAAATTTTTGCTCATAGGTAGCCTCCAGCCTACGTTCAGATGCTACTACTGCAGCCAGACCTTCTCCAGTCAGACGGTGCTCGATACTCATGTGGTGAGACATTTAAGCAGAAAACCATTTTTGTGTCCGAAATGCCCAGGAAAATCCTTCAGGAAAAATTCCGAATTCCAACAGCATTATCAGAAACATGGGTAGTCGATCATTTCAAGTGGACTTCAAACGACAAATATTATTATTATTACGCTATAGGGAATTTCTGGCAAATATATTTATTTCACACAGTGTTGATATGGTATATATAGTTATACAAACACTTTCTCTCCACCATGCCTCACAAACAGTTGCTGTAGAGTTTAAATTGGAACATGGAAAAATCACACATAACAAGAAATGACCTCACAATAAATTTTTAAGAATGTGTGCAAGATTTTTCTCCTGATTTACAGCCAACCTTAGAAGAAATTCAGATACGTCGTTCAAACATATGCATAATTTATTAGTAGGAATTAGGAATTACTGTTCTTCGCACTCAAGGACACGTATACAAAGAGTACGAGCACATTTTTGCGACCACCTGGAAAGCAAAACAAAACGCTTTAATACTAAATCTCAAGCACAGTTTTGTACATTTTAATCTCCTTCATCTTACAGTTCCAGCGAATTCAGAAGAAACCACCAAATATTTCCCAGCTCTAAGGCCTCTTCGTGGTATCCATGGAATCATATCGTGTAAAATTATTGCAAGTTGCTGATGAGGGATTTTCAAAAAATGACGATCTTTCCACAGCCATTTCTTCATTTTTTCCCCTAATATTTGTGCAACACAAGATCAGGTCAGGTACTTCAAGCCTTCTTCCAATCTCAGACCAATGTATGTAAAAATGCCAGTAAATGAAAATATTCAAAACGGACTCATTTGCAAAGTCAAAATACGGCACGACGTAATTCTTATTGGCAAAAAGTACCCGCGCAGGAAATGCAATGCGATTGATGATGGAAAATGCCGAGATGAGTTGTACAAAAAAACATATGGTCTGTGAAATCATTCAAGAAAAAAATCGAAGGTAAAAATAAAAATACGTTAACGTTAAAGAGCATGTACTCAATAATTACACTTACCCTCTGAATTGCTGGACACTTATAAATTCGGTACAACCTTTGCTGCTGATCATAACCAACGTAAACTGGGATATTAAAAGTTAGAGTTCCTCCAAGATAAAGAATCCTCATGATTTGAACGTAAGAGCCTAATTATTCTGGATGGGAAGTATCAACAAAAAACCTTTTGAGTCTTCTACAATAAGTCTCAAGAAGATGTTTTTTCGGGAAAGTGGACCTATATGAACTCTCAGATTTTGTATCGAAGAGTGACTTTTCCTATTTCAATAATTTTTTAGAGTTGGGTCTTTGAAAGTCACAGAGCGCACTGTCCTTATATATGACAGAAATCAAAGAGAGTCAGTGATGGTCAATGTTGGGATTTAAATACTTGCTAATGTTTGCGTTACAGTTAAATACTGCGCTTTCGTAACCACAATTTGTTATCCAAGATCCAAGAATCATTAAAATTGTTATGAAATTGTTGGAACGGATTTAATCATTGATTCGACCAGTGTATACATGTCCCATAAAGTATAATTATTTTAACTTACTGTACTTTAATGTTACTAATGTATTAAAGCCATTCATCATGTGTACATTGCAAAATCCGAGGGAACAGTTATATTATAATTCTACGACCAAGCAATTTTAGGGCGGCTTCAGCATCCCTAGTAAAATACCCTTGTCCGTAGGTCTGTACGTCCGTGTACAAGACAACTCAAGAAATACTTTTGATCGATTTGGTTCAAAATTTATTTTAACATTCCGAAGATATAGAGTACGGATGAGTTTGTTAATGGTTGAAGTCGGTCCGCGCGTTCGTGCGTAAAAATATAAAAACCAGAAATCTAAAATATTTTTTTATCCTAAAACTACCCGGTGGGAAATCTCATGCATAATTATGTACATAAAAATCCCCGCGATTCCCTGTCGAAAAATTTCGTGCATAATCATGTAACAGTTATGCATACGATTTTATGCCCAAATTTTTATGTATAAACATTTGGACATAAACATTTTGACAGGAAACGAATTTTGTTTAAAAGTTCATAAAAATGCTAAAAATCGATAAATAACCCAATTTCCAACCAAATCAATATTTTTTCAAAATTATGATTCTAATTTCCGTGCCATAATGGGCAAATATGAGTGAATTTAAAAAATCGTTTATGCACAATTTGATACCAATCTTTTATGAAGAAAAAACCGTTCCAAAATTATTACATAATTGTTTGAAATTTATGCATAACTTATGCCAATTGATTATGCATAGCTATGTAGCCGGTTTTCCCGTCGGGTATTCATTCGATTCCAATGAAACGTTTTACAGACGTACAACTTAGTAACGGTAACATTTTACAAAATCTTAATTGAAATTAATTGGATAGTTAATTTTTTAAATTTTGAATTTTGAAATTTTAATAATTCAAACACTTATCCATATGCTTAGATGCAAATATTTTAGACATTATTGTTGAAATATATTCTGGTTGACATATAATTTGGATGAAATATACTCAAAATGGTAAAAGCCTTTGGAGTGGGACTTTTTGAAATAATATCATATACAATAACGCGCAGCAGAGAGACCCCGGAGCTGACGCCGCCCTACGCAAAAGCCTTAAATTATCGCGAAGCAATGGTTATCAAAGTACATAGTGAGTCATTTTCTACTAACAATTGGAGTAATTAATTTTTAGGAAAAACAAATTACCTGAATAGATTTAAATAATTGCGGATGAAATCTAAAAACATGTCCATTACTTCGATTATAAACTCCCGAATCATTTGCAAGTAAATACTTCATAAGTATGTTTACATCCAAATTATTTATAGATACATATTACATAACGTTACATTTCAATCTAATTGATCCTGTGAATGTTTGATAACTTAAAATAATCGCTTACTTCTTCTATCATTCAATCATTATATTCTACAGAATGATACACTACAAAACTATAACTTTCAAAGCTACGGAAAGAGGTTTTATGCAACCGGAATGAATATGAATGAAATTCCAGCTTCCAGCCAATGAAAGCGAGACAGAGCCCCTGTCCAATAAAAAATGGCTGTCAATTATAGTACAGTTTACTATGCATGGCGGTAACTACCTTCTAGAACTCTCTTGTTTAGGGGTTGAGAATAATCTTCAAAATATAACTTCAAAATACCCCGAAGTAAACATTAGCCACCTAAATGACTACCCTGGCAAAAATTTTCAACGAGGTCGTCGGATAACATTAAAAATTTGGAATTGAATGGTGCAGGAAATCTAAAAAATTCACATAAACTTTGTACAACAGTTGATGGTATTATTGTTTCCCTTAATAATACTAAACTACTTTTAGGTTGGCGCCTGATAGCTAAGTGGCTAGGATCTCGTTTACGAGTGTCGTCTGAGTCCCGGGTTCGAATCCCGGA
>JAQFXU010003978.1:0-14647 GCA_034693705.1 Spatulosminthurus flaviceps
TTCTCTTATAATTTATTGTAATTTCCTAAGCCATAACTAATCACATTATGTTATGCGGGTCTAAAAATAACCAAAAACACAAAAATTGCAAGGGACACTAAAAGGCTTTCGCCTGTCACTATATGCTGGTCCAGTACCAGTCCGGTCGGCAATGTATTTTCAGGGAAAAATAAATATTCAAAAATATCACATTTAATGGTTTGAAAAATATTTTTAGCGTACAACAACGGAATTTTTTCTAATTTTTTGATGATGCCCTCAGAATAAGCATGATCTTAAATTGAATAAAAGCGACATCTTTCTATAGGGGCAGAATTTCTGGAATCTCTTGGCTGATAACTGTCACCATAGCCACACATAGGAAAACCAATGTACATCCAGTCTTTAGCTTAATTTTTTAATTTATTTTTTATCCATTGCACTGTGGTTTGGTCAGTGAAAAAGAATGTTTCTGGCAGTGATTGGGTATTGAGGTGTCAAGGTTTTGGTAGGTATATTCGGGAGTTGACAAAAATTGTTGGTCAGGAAAACTGAATTTCTTCTCTCAAAGTACCGCATTAATTTTAAGTCATTGCACATTAATCGATTTCCTTCTCGCTGTCCAGTTCATTATTTACCAAATCTGTGTCACCAAAAATGGGGAAAACAATGTTTTCAAAACAAGATAACTATATAACTAAATCGTTTTGCAAAATTTCAACCTCTATCTTTACCAAAGGGGCTTCAAATGGGCTTTAGGTGCGTTTGAATCCAATGGAGTTCAGCGGAAGACACGCATTATTGGACGCTCTGGAATTAAAAAATGTGTGCTTGTATATAGGGACATGAAAAAAATCGGAAAAATTAGATACATAAAAGGATTTAGAATTTAGATATTTTGTAGGTGGTTGTTGCAGGGGAAAACAATCCCAAATGTAAGTATAAACTATGTATGTTTTATCCCCCCGTATCAATTGTATATGTATGGTCCAATAAAAGTTCCAAAATTTAGTCGACATTCGCGAACATAACTTAACAGTATGTTAATATGGTCCCAAAGTCCCAATTTGTTCCCAAAAAAGCCCCTGTAGATACGCGTATAATTCTACGTTTCAATTTGGATGTTATATGGACGACTTATAGAGTTACAAATCTGTCTAAAAAGACTGCCTTATCTTATACAAAAAGACAAACCCCTCTGCCTGTAAAAATCAGACTGATTTGATAGAATTTTTTATAATTTGAAATTTAACGTAGATTAGAAGGGTCATAAAATAGGCTACGTGTATGGGCTTGTTTTTCCATATGACAGATGCTTAATCATGCAATTCGGTGCCAAACAACTCCATCACTTTAAGTTCATTTTTCCGATTTTTATTCTTTTCCTACAAGCACACACTTTTTAACTCCAGAGCTTTCAATAAAGAGTGTTCCGTTTAAATTCATTGGGTGCAAACGCATCTCTAACTAAAGCCCATTTTTAGCCCCTATGTGGTAATGAAAGGAGTTTAAGGGTTTTGTGCTAACTGCCTAACAGACAGTCAGCCCAACTTTTGACTTATTTCACGTTTCAAATTTATGCCACTTGTATAACGACTGTAAATCAAAAATTTTACGTTAAAAATGTTGGTTTATATAAGTTTTATAATGGACATAAGTAAAGGTTTGCGCTAACTGCCTAATACATGACGCCAATTTTTCATTTGATGCATTCATTAATTACTTACATGAAGGTACATAAGTACCTATACTTCACACCGATTTTTTAAGCAAAACAAAAACAATTTTGCAAAATTTATTACTTCCATTACCCCCAAAATATTAAAGCATACGCAGGCGAAAGGCGACCCGACTTACTCACTATAATATTCAATCCATATGATAAAATTATATTGTAACTAATAAATATCCAAAATTAAAGCACCTTTACAATCAAGGTTTAAATGCACATGACAATTATTAGCCTCCGTTAAGCTCAGACAATATAGCCCTATAACCTGCCATGGCTACTCTCTTCCAACTTCCAATGCTCAACTTGAACTGATAACCAACACCAACCGTTCTTGCTCTATTGCTCTTGCTATATAGCTGCACCGTCAGCCTTTGTAGAAGTCATACTACATGTTTCCCTATATGTACATAGCTATAGACAATGGCATGGCACACGGTCTGGCCATTTAAGAACATGGTAAATACATATGTATTAAAGTATGAGAGATCTACAGACAAGTCATATCATAGATCTCCAGCCTCCAGCTCCACGTAAAAACATTGAACTCTGATCTGTTCAATATTATTAAATTTTAAATTAATAAAGTGTACAATTTTTATGTACAGTTGATGATTACTATGGGTTCTCTATTTTGGTCTGTTGGTCATACTTTTGTTTCTACAGGTCCTCTTCTTCGCTTATGGATCCACGCATTCAAACCCATGTCAAAAGATTTGTATTATCCCTCTTTGAAACCCTTGAGTACAAGTGTTTATAACTTTCAATCACACATCACACACCACCAACTCGAGACTCGACAGCTTTCACTTGTTCACATCTAAATCTCATTATTTATAACAACCTCCCTCCCTCAAGTCACATCCCCTGTAATTCTCATTATCGGCCACAGATTGCAAGGGATGTAATAGAATCAGAGTTTATCAGAGAGCTCCGTAAATACGAGGAATATTAATACAACTGTTAATAAATGTGCAAGATAAATAAATCTGTCATGAAAAATAACTAATACTATAAATATTGTTCTTCCTCAGAAACAGCTACCAGTGTGATTATGTACAGCTACAATCAGTCAAGTGTTAACTTTGTGTCGCAGTGATTTAAATGTCCGAAGGAATTATGACTAGTGTCTATATTATATTCATACAAGATTACGGCAGTTAATCCGTCTCGTTAAAATAAGTGTTTTTTAGTCATTCGTCAGTCTTGATCGTAGTAGTTGTAACTTTCCCAAAGAAGTGTATAATATATGTAAGTACTTTATATTTTAGCCGCGCACACTTTTCCGTCGTGTAAATTCCGAAGCTGTTGGAAAAATGGTTTGAAAAAAT
Organism: Spatulosminthurus flaviceps; assembly: GCA_034693705.1. Classification (NCBI taxonomy): domain Eukaryota; kingdom Metazoa; phylum Arthropoda; class Collembola; order Symphypleona; family Sminthuridae; genus Spatulosminthurus; species Spatulosminthurus flaviceps. Next base: position 3,040 of record JAQFXU010003978.1, read on the forward strand.
TGGTATCTCTAATTATTTCAGATCGTAAAAGTCAGTTAAGGCGAAGAAGCTGCTGTGACAATCCTGAATAAATAAATTGACTCACGTTAATAATTATTGTTATTGTTATATTTGAATGTTATCTATACTTGTAATGTGTGATACAAGTATGCTGGTCATCAGATGTTAAATGTAAAGAGAAGAAATTGAAAGAGATTGGATGTGGTGTGGGAAAAGTTTCAAAATCGTTTTGCTGTTGTGGTAAAGTGAAAAAAATTTTGAGGGAATTTTTCTAAATTGCGTATACAACATTATATGTTGCTGCCTTAAGAATTAATTAAATATGTTCTCTGCGCTAAAACGATTAACAACGAGATCGGACACAAATGGAGCTGTGTCAAATACTCCACCGGGGCTCCATGCCATGTCCTCTACTCTTCAGAAGAAATTTTCTAAAGGAGTTCAGTATAACAGTAAGTTTTTTTTATTTGGAAGCAAAATTTTATGAAATAGTTTGTGGGGATATGAGACGTGTTTGAACATTGATTTTTATATTTGAAAGTGATATTATATTTTATTTTATTTATATTAAGGGTATTTAATTTAAATAGCTATTTATTTCGGAGATGGTGAGCCAAAAATGTTTGGAAATATATAGCTGATAGTATCATAGTGTTGACGGAAAATTTTTAACGATATTTTGTGTCAATGGTGTTCATTATATTGAACGAGAGCTTGTTGTTAGAAGTATGATGGGAAAGAATGAATTAATGAAAGTTCGTTCACTGGTGGTGAAGTGCTGTTAGGCACCGCAATGGTCCAGCTGTGTGACCTTGTGGTGTGTAAGAAGTTATCGTGATACAGTTGCAGGTTCGAATCTGCTCAACCTCAAAAGTTTATATGATGATTACAATTTGCGCCTGAATCTAATGACGTACAACCTTTGCCTGTATTCGTACTCTGATGAACTTTTGGGGTTTATACTGAATTGTAAAATTTTGATGAATAAAATATACTCGGATGTTTATATGATTTTAGCGTGTTATATACTTGAAGGAATTTTTATTGTTGTTTTGTTTGTGTTGTATTTTGTAGTGAAAATTATCTTGAAGGGTGACCGAAATTCTGGGAAAACATGCCTTTTTCGAAGACTGCAAGGACTTCCCTTTATCGAAGAATACACGCCTACGGATGAGATTCAAGTAAAAATAATAATCCGGAACTTGAATATTAGATTAAACTGAGTTTTTGTTACAACGGTGATAGTGTGCATTTTAGTGGCTGGGATAAATGACTATGCTTCTTTGTTTAGGCTGCCAATATCCAGTGGAACTACAAAACAACTGATGATGTAGTCAAAGTAGAGGTGTGGGATGTGGTGGACAAAGCGAAGAAGAAGAAAAGTTTACCCAACAAATTGAAAATTGACAATGTACAAGCCAAAGGGGATGAGGACGATGTACAAGAAATCGGTTTAGATGCGTCATTTTTGGATGTTTACAAGAATACAAACGGAGTTATTTTTGTCTTTGACATCACCAAAAATTGGTAAGATTGAGTTAATTCTTTATAAAATTGAATTGGTTAAGGTGTTGAGTATTGGCTGAGTTGCTTATTGAGTCAGTAAAATCTCTCAGATTTGAGAAAAATGTTAAAACTTTTGGGGATAGTAGTTGGGATTGTTAGCGGTCCAGTTTATCTAACAGTGGAAGCGCATTATGTGGTTATGGGTGGGATTTATTTAGTAATTTGATTTTAAATTATTATAAATAAAAAAATGTATGTAAAATATCGAATAATTTGTGAAAGTAAAATACTTTAGTACAATGAATTTTTCACCACAGGACCTTTGATTACATCAAAAGGGAGGTTCCAAACGTCCCTACTCACATCCCTATATTAATTTTGGGAAACCATCGGGATATGGGTCACCACCGTGCAACGGCTGCTGACTCTGTGCATTATTTTGTTGAAGGGCTCGCAAGGTAAGTAGCCAATGTCAGGGTTTTTAAATTCAGAACTTTCAGAATATGTAGCTGACTAAAAGATGGTTTTTATTTTGCAGGGATGATGACTGTGCTGAAATTCGTTATGCTGAGTCTTCTATGCGGAACGGATTCGGCTTGAAGTTTATCCATAAGTTTTTCAATCTACCATTTTTGCAGCTACAGCGGGAGACGTTGATGAAACAATTAGAAACAAACAGAGAGGAAAATCAAGTAACGCTAAAAGAGCTAGATTATTATGCCGACAGCGATGATTCCAATTATGACCTGTAAGAAACTTTTACTTTACATAATTATGGAAAATGATGGATTATGATTTACGATAGCTCTCTTAATAACTCATTTTACCATTTTTCATTCAGCTTCATTGAAGGTCTGACGCAGAAGCGACGACAGGCTGCTGATGCACTGTCAGCACCTACGAAACTAAGTCTAGCTGAAGCCCAAGCAATTGCCCAGGAAAAAGCAATGAAGGAAGGAAATGTAGCAGCAGCGGTGGCTGTCGCTTCCAAACCAAGTATAATCGACAATTCGAAACAAAATGTGCCATACAATCCTACTGGAAAAACTTTACAAGAATCTGCATCCAGCCTTGCCACCACAACTACATCAGCGAGCTCCTTACAAACAAAATCTCCGTTACCCGAACAAGCTAGCAAATCCCCCGGTTCAAATACAACAGCGAAGAATCCACCCGCCTCAATTGTCAGTAAAACAAACCATTCAAACGCTAATTCTAAACCACCCGCAATTAAACTATCCCCCACAGACCCGTCATCTCCAGATGTGGACGACTTCATCCCGGAAGGACCCAATGGTATTGACAAATCATTCTTCGACGAAGGAAGCAGTCGTGGTCACAGTAACAACAACAACAAAAATTTTAGACCAGAATTCGAAACAACGGATGAAGATGAAGAACCCTCGCACGGATCTACGCAAAATCCACTGGTTACTGCTTATGAAGAGGACGTTGTACCTGAGACTTACAGCAGTCCACCAGTCATCACAAATGGTGCTAGTAGTGCAATCAAAACTAACGAAGAAAAACCCGAAGTCCCAGAGTCCCCTTCCAAGAAATTTTGCATTCTGTCCTCCTCCGATGAAGAGGAAGAGCGAAGTCGTGCTGAAGAACAGCAAAATTCTCTCGATAGTACCACTCATACTGTACCCCTAGATTTAGATTTAAATTTCTTCCTCAAAGATTCCACCTCACAAGACTTTGATAACAATTTTAATGTCACGGATGCTCTGTCAGAGTTTTCCTCTTCCCCCATCCCTTCAATGAAATCTGATAAAAGCGCGGATAAAAAATCCAAAAAGTCAGCCAAACACAAGAAATCCAAACACAAAAAATCATCCAAAAGTAAGGACAAACCTCAAATGGATCTGGAGGATTTTCTTAACGGTCCCGGTACCTCAGTCCAATCAGCAGGTGAAGTGGATTTAAATGCCTACGAAGCGTTGTGAAGCAAGATTTATTCATACTTCAACTTATACAATACAACTCCTCTCGACATGAAAAACAACGTCAGTTCACATCATCTCTTCAAAACCCGATTCAAAAAACAAATCAATGGTTCTCTCTTCTCTCTGATTAAAATCTAATCAAATCAACAGTGTAAACAATACAACCATCTTTATTAAACAATGTTATAATACGGAAAACAAATATTTAAAAGCCAATATTATTTGTATCGATTTTGGTAAACAGACTGAAGGCGAACAAGCATCGCATCGTTTTACATCATTAATTTACTACATATTGTTTAACTCTAAAATTACTACATCAGTAGTAAATATTACTGCATGTTAAGTCTATTTTCGCACTAGAACTGAAGTAGCACGATTGAGTCTAATTTTTAATTATTTTTATTAATTGTTATTATTTTTAGTCATGTTCTTTTGGTTAAATAGCAATCAAAAGCGTGCAATATTCATTTAGTAATCGAACAGCTTCCGTCACTGTTCAATTTTTTTATTAATTACTATACAAAATCACTTACATATATTTAATCAAGAGCTTTTTGTTGACAGTGCTGCTGGAGATTTTGCATTTAATAATAAACAGATGATTTAGCGGAACATGTATTAATTACATATTACATCATAGTTCATCAACTTCTTTAACTGAAATAATAACCATCTTTAATTAAAATGCATCTCTGCTTTGATATATAATATCATTAGACTCGTCAACACGAAGGCCCCTTATTGGCCAGTTTTGAACTAGTGCGAAGATTCAAGCTTTCTTATGTATACTAGTACCAAATCATTGCATCTGATCTGAATGAAAGTCGTCTGCCTATATATCTACCCAGCAGGTACAAGACAAAAAGATCTTATGTGCATAACCACTGCAGTGTGCAGTCTGCAGTGCAACACAAACAATCCTTTGCCAATAATAATTTAGCTGTGCAAAGTCAGGAGTCAAGATTTTAATGTATCTATATACATACATGCACTTCTGCAATTCTTAAGCTGAAGCTGTATCCTGTGTCCGATGTGTCCGTGTCCTGTCCTGTGTGTTTGTGTAGCTCCTGTCAATAGTTATTGAATGACAAAGTTTCAAAATTACCTTTAATTATTGAATGAAAATAAAATATTTTATGTTCATGGAAGACAAAAAGTTGGAAGTTGGAACCTGGTAGCTTTAATTATTAGTGAAACATTTTTTGGGACAAGAGAAGTTCGAATTTGTAAAGGTAAATATTTTAAATGTGTTTTCAATGAGAAAGTTTTTTTTTAGTTTGTGTAACAATTATTATTGTTGGTGGAAGTGATGATTGATTAGGATTTAGGGTGGAGATTTTGAGATTTTTAGTTTAAGGTGTTAGAGGGAAAGAGAAGCTTACTTTTAAAATATTACCCTTTGATTTCGATTTTAATTATTTTGGATTTGTGTTGCTGTACAATAAAATAAAGAGTTGCGATTGTGGTGTTGTGTTGAATTATTGAATGTTTAGGAAGTGTAATAATAATTTATTGTTGTTTTGCAGGCAGTAGTGTGTATTGTTTGCAGGAGAAGAATGACGGGGGAAATGAATTGGACAAATATGTAATGATGATAATTAAACGGCTTGAAAGTTACAAGTGACGTGAGACTTTGTCATAGAATGAAAGGAGGGACGGTTTCTTGAAGGGAATTATAATGAAGAGCCGGGTTAGGAAGCGAAGGCTGCTGTCCTTCGACTCTGTTATTGTTGCCAATTATAATGTGCTGTTCAGTGCTGTTATTGTATTGTTAATTTTCCTGACCCTTCCTGATCTGTCGTTACCGTGGTCGGATGTAGCGGAGCAGGGTCAGGCGTCGTGCAATCGAACGCGGAGAATTATTACGAATTCTTCTTGGGGGATCATTTCGGATGGGAAGGCTAATTATACTCAAGACTCGTACTGCGAATGGCTTATCGTGGGTAAGTTTTGAAAATCATTTGGGGCTGGTCGACAACAAAAGCATGATTTCAAGGTTGTAGGATTTGCTATAAGTATGCTATATGTTAGATCGTGTAATAGTAAATGTGTAATAATAAATGTAATAATAATACTCCTCAGTAATATGTCCTTGGGGCAAGATAACTGCAATGTGGTAGTACTGAATTAATACATCTAAAGATGGAAGCGCTACTAAATAGTATAGAGTAAAATATGACAGTATGATTTTTCAGAAAATAGATGAGTTTAGATATTGTTGTGTATTGTTGAATGATATTGTTTGCGGTAGTTTCAGAGATTTTCAATCACAGCCACTACCGCAATATAATTGTTAGGCTATAATTTCCGACTATAATTTTTAGGAGAGCCGAACCATTACATTACGTTGGAAATCCACCAAGTCCGAACGGAATGTTCCTACGACTATCTGTTTGTCTTTGATGGAGAGTCATACACAAGAAATTCAACTCTCCTGGCTTCCTTTAGTGGAGCTAGTGAGCATAGTGTTACTCTGATGGCGAGATCTGGGAAGGTAAGTAGTCATGCTTATATTTATGAGTTAGAATTTGGAAGTGAATAGGGACGGCTGACTAATTTTTCCTGTGCAAACTGATGTTTTAGATGCTCATCTTGCTGTACTCGGATACTAACTATGCCCTTGAAGGTTTTCAAGCCGAATTCTTTGTAACTCGCTGTCCGCTCAACTGTTCTGCGTCCCGACAAGGTGGAAAGTGTCTCCGTGTTTTGTCTGATGAGGACTCTCCTATACAGGAGCCCTCCGAAATCCGCTATCAGTGTCATTGTGAAGAATCGAGATCTGGGGAAGGGTGTGAAATTCACAACAAAGATTTGGATACGCTCTTGCTCCCCTCAAGAACATTCCCTAATCTATTTCACAGAGTTGGCCACAGTGTAATTCGTATTGAAGACAAAGTTTACATTTTTGGAGGCTTTGATCTAAACAAAATTCTCAATGATCTCAAAATTTATGACCTTCAAGCGGGGGTTATTCACGATTTTAATCCAGTCCTAACGAATGGACGAACCTCTGAGGGTGCAAATTTCGCCGAGGAAAATGAACTCAAACCGGTGGATTTCTTGTGGCCACAAGGGAGGTTCGGTCATGCAGGAGCAGAGTACAAATCCGGATTTTTTATTCATGGTGGTCGTCTCAGTGATGGCAATGGTATATCGGATGAGTTGTTGTATTTTAATGTGACCGACCTCAGGTGGACTTTAGTTGCTTCAGGATTACCACGACTTATGTACCACACAATGACCGCAGCTGGAACTTCTGGAGAAATTTTTGTTTACGGTGGAGGAACTCCTAGTGGGGAATTCTCCTCGAAGCTCTACCGTTTCCATGGCGACAAATCAATGAATTCGCCATGGGAAGAAATAAAAGCAGCTTGCTGTGGGAAATCTAAGGATAGAAGTGTTTTAGGTCATTCGGCGGCGTACTGGAAGGATAAACATGCCCTGGTAATCTATGGCGGTGTTACTATTGACATGGGCCGATTTTCAAAAATCTCCAGCCAAATGTGGTTGTACTTGATAGAACCTAAGGTTTGGGTTGAGGTCCAGTACCGCCGTAACCATCATTTTAGATCTCTGTTCAAGAATGCTAACTCTATCAATCAGGCAAGTAGCAGCCAAGTACACGCGCATGAACGGGCCTTCCATTCTATGGACATTATCGGTAATCAGCTTCTGATAATCGGAGGGTACACTCACTCTCACAATCGAGACGAGACTTGTTATTCCAATCAAATGCTTGTTTACAACCTGGAATGTCAGCAGTTTGTTCCAGACTTGCCGTTACGAATATCCGGGATTGGCATTGACCCCGGTCACACAATGTCCATTGGGCATAGGATTCAAGGAGTATTTGGTCACCGGACTATCGTTAATGGGGATAAAGTGTATATCATAGGTAAAACTATCTCCGGTTTCAATTGTGTCAAATAATAAGTGTATCAAGTGAAACATTTATTAACTGCTCGGATTTTTTAAATCACAGGAGGTTACCGTGGTTATCTGGACGGGCGTATCCGCAGCATCACCCTTCCTTTCAAAACCCGCAAGAGCACAGAAGATGAAGGTTGTATTTACTATGATAAATGGCGCTGTAGTGGTGACCCCCATTGTGGTTGGTGTCCAACGGATATGAAGTGCTACGATAAAATTACTGGGTCAAAGAACTGTACCACAAATCTTCAGACCTCCCAATGCCCAGGGATCTGCCATCTCATGTCGAATTGCCACTCTTGCGTCAGTCTCGGTTGTGCCTGGTGCGATCACTTGGAACAGTGTCTCAATACTCAAGATCCTCGACAGTGTAACTCTCACCCTCTCAGCCCGGACTACAAGTCCTGCCTAACCAATTACCATCGTCAAGGAGTGACCCTTTTCGAATTCCGGCATCCCGCCGATTATCTCAACCCAGATCATGTTAAGCTAATTAACTCCACTGTTTTCAAAATTCAGCGAGACAACAGCCCAATCGGCAACCCTGCAGGTAGCTTTGTTGATCATGGCCCCACTGTAATGATCATGAGAGGATTTCTTATTGGATTGCTTCAAGCTCCTAGAAGAGTTGAACTATGCGGTTCACAAGCCAGGGTTAATTTATCGATGGATAACGAAAAGGACGGCAACAATGTAAATCTCCATCAAAAGTCTAATTCCGATACAGAAAATCTGACGACGCATCTCAATTGGTCAGGCAATATTTACTGCATGAATCTAACTTGGCCCTCAGGACATCCAGTTTTACTTCACCCCGAAACTAAAATTCGTTTTGAGGTCTCCGCAAATACCTCTAGAGCTCAAGTAGGTACTCCTGTCAGGGTGATTCTACAACAACGTCCTCTGGTCAAAAATAATTCATCAGTTCCCCCAACAGCCAATCGAATTCCCAAAGAGAGCTTAGTTCCTTTTACTGGAGGAAATATGTCCTGCCCTATTTATACGAGTTGCCTCTCCTGCGTTGGAGATTCAGCCTGTGCGTGGCACGTTGATGAAGGTGTATGTCTAAGCCGCCTAATTAGTTCGCAAATGCCAGAAACCTTTCTTCGACAAACTTCCATGATTCTCACTCCCGACGAATGCCCAGTGTGTGGAGATCGAACAAATTGTCAGGACTGCGTTTCAGAAGGGAAATGTGAATGGTGGGAGGAAGAATCTTCCTGCCATCGCAAAGGTCGTTCAGATACTGCCGTAAGAGTCGGTGGCGCTTGTCCCGTTGATTGTCACCTCCGCAAGAACTGCTCCAATTGTTTGGAAGGTCCTGGGAAGTGCGTCTGGTGCGCAGATCGTCAAGAATGTTTTGTATTTGACGTCTACACTTCGTTCTATCAGTATGGCCAGTGTGTTCATTGGATGGATAAAGGAGAACAGTGCCAGAGATGTGCAAAGCAAAGTTCATGTGAGGATTGCATCCGTTTTCTTGGATGTGGATGGAGCTACGATGACAACGGGGGTAGCTGCACCGAGGGTGATTTCAGTGGCCCTCTAATGACTGATGAAATGATTGTAATGTCAGAGAGTAGCAAATCCAATAAGACCTGGACCTATGCTACTTGTCCAGATATTGATGAATGCGCTTTAGGAATACATGACTGCCACGAGAATGCAACTTGTGAGAATACGCCAGGGTCTTATAATTGCCAGTGCAAGCAAGGATTTATCGGTAATAAAGCTATCTAAAATTCAATTAGACGTTGATTAAGATTTTATAGTATTAGGCTGCGTAACTAGTTTGTTTATAATAAAATGTGTCCTCTAACTGTAACAGGAGATGGAAGGAAATCCTGCGAAAAAACGTGTTATGAGCCGTGTGTGCATGGAACTTGCACTCCCAACTATGTTTGCGAATGTGATTTGGGCTGGACGGGAGTTGATTGTTCGATCGATTGCGGCTGTAATAATCACTCATCCTGTGAAACAGGAAAGTGTGATAAATGTCAGGGCTGGACTGAAGGATCATACTGTGAATTTTGCGTCCCAGGATCATATGGAAATGCCACTATTGGAAGCATTGGATGTCGAGAATGTGACTGTAATGGTCATGGAGATGAAACTCTAGGAACTTGCGACCGACAGACTGGTGAATGTTTTTGTTTGAACAATACAGCCGGACCAGATTGTTCTAAATGCATCCCTGGATATTTTGGTAACCCTCGTAATGGTCAGCCGTGCTACCGCACATGTTCTGGGAGAGCGGTAATGGAAACCTCCAAAGGACACTTTGGTCTTAACCCGTTCTACAAAACGTCAGCTCCCCCTCAGAGACTCTCTACAAGCTTCTACCCATTAGACAACAACGTAGTGGAGCACTGCATTTGGATCCTAACATTGCCTCCAGCTAGTAGCTCTAGCAGAAAACCTCGTCAAATTAAAATTGAGATTTCACCGGGGTACCGTATACCGTGCACGGAGAATGCTCTTAATATTTACACAGGAATACCGTCATTCACCAAAACTCGAAAAGATTCAGTATTGGTATCGTCTGTATGCTCGCCCGAAAATTCAGAAATTTTCCGAAGCAGGTCGCTAATAATTTTGACGGATAACAACTTGGCAACTCTAGTTCTTCGTTCGGTTATACGGAATTCTAGTGTACATTTTAACGCTTCCTATGAATTCTTGGAAGAAAATGATCCTTCTACTGTCATTGCCGCTTCTGTCTTAAGCTTCACTTTAAGCTCTAAAATTCCTGTGACAAGGCTCTACGACGGACAAAGTGTATTTTCAAGATTCGGCCACAGTTTGCATGCAGACGAGAAGAACGTATGGATTTTTGGAGGCTACTCTCTTTCCCATGGAGCTTTAAATGATGTGCGTCAATTTTCAAGGGATATTGGAAAATGGATACCATTAACTATTCTTGTGGTTACTTCCAATGAAGATTCTGTGCCAAGTGCCAGATACTTTCATGCTGGTGCACTGATTCCAACAGAAAATATCGTCATACACGGAGGAATTGCCCAGAACATGAGCTTCCTGGGTGACACTTGGCGCTTTGACACGCGTGTATCTAGGTGGACTAAAGTGGTTAAAAATTCAGTGAAACTTGCGGGTCATACCGTTACCTTGCGGACACCTGGGTCAAAATTACCAAATGATTCGGGACAACAGGATGCGAACGGCGAATTGGTCATGATAGGTGGATTCAATCCAGATGAAGGTTTTTCAAACCAGACTCTTTTCCTGAGGTTGAACCAAGACTTCGCACATTGGGAATGGGAACCCGTGACAACTACGGGGGCCATGCCTATTGGAATATACGGCCATTCAACAATATATCATCCTGGAACGGATGCTTTTTATGTTTTTGGAGGAATTTTATATGACGTTGGAAAAGTTTCTGTCTCTTCCCAACTCTTCGCACTTCATTGGACAACAAAGGTTTGGACAGTGTTGCCTCCCAGTGAGGACAATCAGGTCAACAAATTGCCGTTACCAAGATTTTTCCATTCCGCAGTGACCACAGAAAGTTACATGGTGATCATGGGTGGAACTGGCGGGGCTCATAATGCTAGTGTATTTGCTTATAATTACAAATGTAATCTTTGGACGTTGCTGGAAGGAGAAAGCAGACTACTGGATCGGGCTGGTAGTGCTGCAGCCGTTGATCATGACGACGTATTGCTAATGGGAGGATGGGATTGGGAAGGAGCTACAACTTCTGAGAGCTTGTTTCGATTGGTTCTTCCGAGGGATATTTGTAGCGTCCAAACGTCCGGGGAAAGATGTAAAGCCACCTTGGGATGTTCGTATTGCTTTTCGAATAACAATCAGAGTCAGCAGTGTTACAATGCAGAGTTGGAGATACCAAGGCAATGTTCGATGAAACCGAACAACACAGAGCTCACACTTGAACTTAGCAAGGGGACGGTATGCACTAAGGATTGGATGGAAAGAAGAAACTGTAACCAATATCTAACTTGCACGGACTGTCTAAGCAATTGGCCCAGTCATCCTAATGCGACTCCAGTTAGTCCTTTTCTGCAGTTGAATTTTAGATTTTGTTTCGTTTTCTTTTTGGCTACCGTTTTAAACTCATATTTGGCTGACAAGTTGTATTTTTATTTCAGATGTGTCAATGGTGCACCAATTGCAAGATTGGCCGGTGCATTCCGGTTGGCAAGAAGTGTCAGGAAGAAAACTCATGTAGCCAGAAGCAG
>JAQFXU010003979.1:0-14641 GCA_034693705.1 Spatulosminthurus flaviceps
AATCGTCAGTATCCAGTCCATTTCTGGAGAACAAAGAACAGCTAACTGGATTTTTCAACTTGGGTTGTCCATCGTTAACGCAGTCTATCAAACACGGAGATTAAATACTTATTTTGACATCTATTTTAACCTTTTGTTAATTCTAGCAAAAGATGACCCAAGGAGAAATAATGAGCCACCGCATCAGCAACACAACCAGGATGCACCCAATGAAAACGGAGGTCACGGTGGCCCACATCTACCCACCGGGTATAACCTGGCCACGAACGAGCAGGCTATTCCACATGATTTTGACACTATGCTCCCTGAGTTTTTTGCCCAAAATCAAATGGAACACGGACAGGCCCAAAGGATCCCATCGTACTTCGGTATACATACAGGCACACATCCACTTGAAGAGAAATAATAATACTTGCTTTGAAAGAAATAGTAACTACTTGAACGAAATATTATATAATATGTGTTATAAGTTATAATAATAATATTATTGTAGATACATAACACCGTGAACCGAACGCAGCCCTGAAAGTGAGCTATGGCAATAATAAATTCAAAATTCAGGGTCTTTCCAATAGATAGACGTAGTACTTGTGTTCACTCCCATCATTATTATTTACTTAGTACGGGAGTGTGAGAAGGCATAAAATTATTGTGTAAGCTGTATCTCACTCACATACTAAAAGCTTCATGATGGTTATGAGGATAGCAGGGGGTTTGCACTATGCATATACCATGTTTTTTATTGAAATTTGCAAAGAACGATAAAAGAAGTAATATTGTACTTTTTTCTTGCCGGACAATGAGCTGACTCAGAATGTTCCTATCCGAATCTGCGCATGACCTAATAACTGCTTGCTATAATATAATTTCACGGTGCTAAAAGTTTTCTGTGGAAAAATATTTTTTTCCTCGTGTAGTCATTTTGGTTTGAAAAATGGATTTTTGCAAATAATTTTATTCATGGGATTATTTTTTGGATATTATTTGATATTTTTGAGCTTGGGCTGATTGTTAGAATAAAAATATTTGAGTGAAATGTGTGACTACTACTTTGTTTGAAAGAGTTATTTGTGATTGTTATTTTTTATTGTTCTAATTTCAGTGACACAATTTATTTGATGTTTTTGAAGTTAGCCTAAATTAAGAATCAATTATTGTATTTTCTACATGTTATATGTTTGTTTGTTTTTTGTGTAGTGAAACAAATACTTAATAAATATTTTATAGCATTAATCCAACTTACCTAGCGACGTCGCGCCCTGACAATTAAGCAACGTTGCTCTTATCAACTTTGCTCATTCGGGGAAATGATTGTGAACAATTTTGTAGGATCTTTGGATCGCTGCGATGACCAATTCCTTCAAAATGCTCCACTAACATTTAATAGGCATACTCAAAAAAACTATAGTGTTTTTGACAATGCCAGGTTTTGGCAAATTGGTGGATACCACTGTGGCGAAGTTCTGCCAGTGAAGCTATAGTGCTGAATTGGTATAGGTATAGAGCGAACGCACGAGAAGTTTGCCCTAGTCATGGAAAATAACCTAAACCCAACCAATCTGTTTGGACCTTTTTGTAATACAATTGGATGGTGGTTGCTGTTGAGAAATACTTCTCAACTGTGATAACTTGTTTATAATAACTGCTATGATTTGTTAGATTTAAAATAATGAAATTGGCCTTTTCTACAAAATTATTATTAATCTTTTCAATCCGCAACCCCAGAAGATGATTTTAGCAATGCAACACTGCTTACTATTGTAATGAGTTACAGCTTATGCTTTTATGCTGAATTCCATCGCAGCCACTTACTATTTTCAATTGCTCATTGACAGTCACACTGCACTGTGCTAACGTACTTAACTATTCCTGTTACAATAAAATCTATTCCGTTATCGCTATCATCCTCCTGTAAATTTAAAGTTATTTCCACGGGCTTTCATCTTCCAACTAAACCGAATACTGCTCAAAAACAATCTATTCATACGCATTATGAGAGAGGGTCAGCATTTGACCTTATTTATGTAAGAGAGGGTGCAGGGGATGCACGTCTCTCACCTTAAAAGGGGCTTTACTTAATGATGTTGAACCCCTAGGCAATTGATGGCCTATATGTATACAGTAGATAAACCATAAAAGAATCACAGAAGCCAATACAATAATAGAATTTTTCTACTTACATGAGGTGGAAAATCAACATTTCTCTACCAATTTGAAAATTCTTTTGCTCCGTCAGAGCATTCCTGAAAATTCGTAGGAAATAAAGGCGGAAAAAAATATTTGCAGCCATGTTTGCATCCCCCGGTCCGGTAGACCTTCGGGGCTTCTGTAAGTTAAGACAACCATGGTTTACATATTCGTTTAATATTAGCCATTTGCCAACAAGAAGTTGACATCCTGAGCTACATACAGCGCCATGACTGGGAGTGATTTCACATATCTTGAGATGTATGTGTCAGAAGATTAATGATTTTCTCCTTTATCATATTTCACTTTCATAGCTGAGCTGAAACTGTTCCACAGAAGCAGTCCTCACTCATGGGGAATAATTTTTTTGGCTTTAGTCCTTGAGAAAATTGTGTTTAATTTTTACCAAGCTATTCTTATTATTCTGAATGACATATTCGGTAAAGGTTTTCCAGCCATTATTTCCTGCCATGTTGGCAATTTGGCAATTATAATTTAAACTGATTATGTTTGAGAATTAAATGTTATTATAGTATAGAAAGTTATTTGTAATAATAGATGGTTGTAAATAGCTTAGGGAAGGAACGGCTACTTGGAGTGAAAAAGTTTGATTACATTAGACATTTTCGGATAAAAATTATCCCATCCTATCAGAAAATTGCCGGTTAGAATAATTTGAAGTCCCGTTTTATACCATGCGTATCCAATGCAGAACCTTTAGTCGTATTTTACTACGGACCCGTTTCCACTGTTAATACTTTCTCACGTACTCTTTGACGCTTGCTAAAATTACAATTATTAGTCAAGTGCTCTTCCAGATTGATCATTCCGATGCTCATGTGGTACGGGAACTCTCACAACAAAGGGCAGAAAAAGTATATGTCAAACTTGTTTCTATTAACGTAGAGGAAATGCAGGGTTGGAGGCAGTGCTTGTCATGGGTACAGGTGCAACCCGGGTATTTGGGTAGAGGATCGAATTCCTTTGGCATTGTTTCATGGCACGGAGAAGGAAGAAATCATCTGAGCCAAGCTCATTTGTTGTGGTGAAATGTTTAGCCGAAGCCAGCAGAGTTTTGATGGGGGCGGACGATGTTGTAACCAAGGGTTGTCAAATATTGACGGATTCATCGGAAGCATTCACCAATGGGCTCCATGTGTTGACCAAAGTAGCCAACGTTTTGACCAACGAAAACGAAATAATATCCGACTTAACTGAAATTTGTGAGCCAGGACAATTAGTTTCAGTGACGCCTTTAGCCGATGCTAGGACAGCTTTAATGGGTGGTTATGACACTGCACTGTAACGATCGAGGAAAAAATGTCGACCGATTCACACGAATCATCAACCAGTGGGCGGAAGTGATGACCGCAAGAATTAGTGGTGAATCAAGAACAAGTCAATGTGACTCGATAGAAATTTTAAGACCGCATTACGAATGTTAAAAATTGTGGTGATCACTTTTCTCCTTTCCACTGCCCGTGGAATGTAGCTGTGCGTTCATGAATGTTGATGTATAGCACGCAATTGTTTTATGTTTTGTACAGTAAATCGTGGTTAAAGGTAAATAAAATTTCCATGTGAGTGAAAGTTTATTTGTTTTAAGTTTTTTACGAAAACTTACAATTAGCAGTGTATTGGGATTTTCACAAAACTTGCGCAAAACGTATTGGAGGGTCTTTCATAGTTGGTCACTCCTCTCGTCCACACGGGTAGCTGCAGCAGGCTGGAAAAAAGGAACGGATAGGAACGACTGCCTGTGTCGAAGTCGAATCCGCTGGCTATTGACAACTCCATGTTGATCTCGTGTAATCATGAATGGATGTTCGGCGGGAGGTATTTAAGGAATCGTTACTAATCTTAACTAACAATAGACTAACATTTTGTTGTATGTACATAGTTTATTATGTTCAGAGTGAGAAACCAATGTTCTCTTTTCAATTCTATTTGACTCAATAAGAAGGAATGAATAAGGATTGACTAAAAGGTTTCCTGTTGAAATTAATTAACACTACTTGGAATTAATAATGTACAAGAAACAGTGCTATATCTATATTCACAAATTATTGCAAAAATCAAACTCAAAATCCACATCTAGTGACACTAGTGAGAATTATAAACAAACGAGGGCTCAGCCATTGACGAGTAAAAACGTGACGGTTTGACCGATCATGCAGTCGATCATGGTGAGAATCATGCCTTTATCCACAAAATACATGCCTCGTAGATTTACCGCCAGGACCGGAAGTGATTTCACGGATCTCCTCAGATAAGGGTCAGAAGCGAGTGTGGTTTCCAAATATTTGCGTACCGCAGAGCTTCGGTTGAGAACCTCGGCAAGGATAGAAAACATGACGATGAGAAAAGTCACACTAAATATGGTGACAAAGGTGAGCGCGGCAGAAGCAACGCCCTCCATCTTAATTGCACCAAATGTGCAGAAAACACACCACGACATGAGCAACAATTTGACTGCAGGTATGACCAAGCTCACATTCACCTCGTTGTACCATTTCATGTGGAGCTGAAGCCAACGGTACGTCCTGAGGATTTCTGCCGGGGCGCGGAATACTTCCCGTGTTTTGAAGCTCCGTCTTGGGGAGTACCTGGAAAGCATTTTCCTTTGTTAAAATGTATGTATAATCAATATAGTTATATACGTCATTGGTGTAAATTATATATTTTACCTCATTTCGGTGAATATCGCCAAAAAGCTCAAGAGACTAAAGCCCACTTGTATAAAAGTTAGAGCAGAAGCAAAGTAGATGTAATGAATGTAAGCCATGGGGCAAGAACTGAGAATCCTAGGCCAGACCATGGAACCATCATCATACCAGACTGGGAGGACAGAGCCAAGCTGCTCATGAGAAAGTGGACGCGCGAATGCAATGATTGTCATGAGGATCCAAAATGTAAGAACAGCGTATTTTGACAGCTTCATCGAGATTTCCACCACTTTTATCAAAGTCGGGAGCCTTGAGTTGGGGATGACAAACTTTCCTGGAGAAAAATTGCAAATCAATCAAAATAGAAAACTCACTATGCCGAATTTCCAATGCTAAAATTTGTCTTACTTTGAAACTTCTCCACGAAATCCAGATACTGCGTCACAAACATGGGAAACTTATTCACATTTTGGATAATTCCAAAGTGAAGAATTCCTCCGAGGATAAAATACAGTGCCATAAACCGCATGTAAATCGCATTAACTTTGGACGACTTCTCGTCCACGTTCACTTGCACGGAACGAAATATAACGAATAATGTATGGCAGAGTCCCACAACCATGTTTATCTTCCAGTGGAATATTTGCCAGCCCGGTCCAATTTCAGGTCTCTGACGCCTTTTATCCCATTTAAAGGGCGTTCCCCCGCAGTAGGGCCCCACCTCAAAAGCATTTGCAATGTAATACTTGATTTTAGACGTTAATAATATATCCGTCCATGAATTCTCTTGTTTCTCCATTTCTTCAGTCACTCTTCAATGCCACTTAAATTTTACCAACAAAATTTGGGTTAAATAATTGAAATGAAATTATAATTCAAATTGACCCGCTTGCTTCAGGCAACAGTGACTTAAATGATAGCCAAGCTATTTTCCCATATGTTTTTTCCTATATTTTTCTATATAAACTGGGGTGAAATCATACCGTAGCTTTAGTTTCCAATATTTGCCCACTTTTTTCAGAGGATGAACCGGATTTCCTAATTCCAGTGGATTTGAACTAACTGTGAACGTATAACGGTAGTTATTCAGAAGATTCTGCAAAATTTTTGTCGTATTTTTGAAGAATATTGTTGGAAAAATGTAAAATATTATGGTTCCTACATATGATGATATTTTTTTATGGTAGTGAGAAATTGTTAGGATGAAATGGGATAAAAGTTAAAATTAGCGGCTAAATCTATAAGTAGACGGTGGGAACACTCCGGATATTACACCATCATAGTTTCATATAAGTTTGGGTAATGACTGAACTGCAATGTGGAGCATACCCAACCTATTATGCTTTACTTGGAAAATATGTTCTTTTATGAGAAGTTAAGTGTACCGTGTACCACCGAATTTTCTCATGATGGTCTCTTAGTTTCCAAAGCAGGAAGCATAATACTCACTTGTGATTAAATAATGTTTTTTCGAGTCAGTTATGTAATGTAGTATTGGTTTGTCCACAGCAGGACTTTACTTCATTATGTAAGGTTTAAAGTTAGGTGTTCTTCATTATTATGTAAGGTTTAAAGTTCCTACTGACTCTGCACCTGTGAATTTCTTGTAGCTTTATTCGCCCACCATATATACGTAGTTTTTCAACGAGTCCCATATGCAGGGTCCGATTCAGGTAGCGCTATTAAAGCTTTTCATGAAGAACGACACTGAGAAGGTGTACTTGTTCTCCCTGTGCATTTACCTGTTTGGTGAATTCGTGGAATAGCTCTATAGTGAAAGCAAACGTGGGCAAGTTAGTTTTTCACAATAGCGTTGTCCTCCTATACATGCTAGTGAGTATTATTCAACGTCGTAATAACCCCAAAAACAACTTTCTGATGAATGTGTCAAAATTAATGGTTCGTAATGAAGCATTACAGTGAGGTACATACTTGGTACCAACTTTTGTTTGACAATGCCACCGTCGGTATCCAATGAAGGGATATGCACATTATGCTTCGTAACAGTTTTTAAAGGTAGTGTCTGACAATTATTGTTACGGGGGCTATTTATTTAGAACACTTTTGTTTCATAATAAGCTGGAAGCGTAGGAAAATGGTGGTGTTAGGTGCTCATATAGAGTTTTATTAAGTAAGCACTTTGGGTGGGAAATATTCAATGGATGGTAAAACACTTTTAGAATTATTAGCCATTGCATTGGAGTACTAGTACTTTTTGATCTTGAAGAATAATACTTGAAGAGTACTTGTCTGAATCTTATAGCTTTCACCCAGTATCTTCCAACACGAACTGATGTTGTTCCATAAAAGGTGCTTGTGATCTTACGGCTATGTCAGCATCCAAGGAATTTTTTACTGGGTTAGTCCAAATGGCGGTGTTTTAATTGACACTGATGTACTGTCTATTTAGAAATAGCCGTAACATTGCTAAATGTGCTATTTTGAAACGGTATGAAAACATTTCCTTTCAGAATCTGTGCTGATTTATGTTCTAACCCTTTGATTTCAAAAGCTACGGGGGTATGAATTTGTATAGTTGAAAAAACCCGGGGAACTAACGTCTTTTTCTCAAAAGTTCGCTATATTGTAGATAGGCTTTCCACTGATAGTTCTCTCCCATACTTTAATTATTTATTAAGATACGGACACTGAGCCATCGGCTCTTGATCACAAAATAACAATTTTCACCATCTGACTAAGGACTCATACACATCACAGAGATATATACAACTTAACTAGGCAAAATGCTTCTGAACTTTGTTACACTTTTACACATTTTATGTCACTTGGAAGCTTATTCCATGCATTAGCCACACTTAAGGTGAAGAAGGGCTGCCGGGCTTGGCATTTAAACTTGGGTTTCACCATCTTGGGTTGTTTCCTGCCGCTGATATTTATACGACATTTAATTCCCTATAACTTTTGAACCAGCCCTGCTAGAAAAATAATCAGGGCCTATTCTAAAAGCTTATTTTGTCAGCTTTAAAATCTGCATAGTGCACCATCCTGCTATGATTTCTTATGAAGTTGTGGGGGATCAGCTTGTTTAAGATTTGCCCATGCAGTTTCATGCTTATTAGGCCATCCGATTGCGGCGAAGCGAAGACCCAAAATTTGGAAATTCCCATTTGAAAGAGCTCAAAAATAGCTTTTGAAAGAGTCCCTGCTCGTTAAAATCGGTGCGTGTCATGATCCGAGGTCCCATTGTCAGTGCAGTGTGTAAATTAATGCAAACAAGAGCTTGATCTTTAAGTACACAACATTTTTTGGGTGGAAATTGATCAGACACTACAATGTCAAGATATTTGGAAGAAAAATCGGTGGCATGTAAGGTGTTTCAAGATATTTGTGCTCCAAAGGAAAGAATCAACCATTGACTAATAAAAATGTGACGGTTTGATCAATGATACTATCAATCATTGTGAGTATCATGCCCGGATCTACAAAATACATCCCTCGTAGACTGACGGCCACGACCGGAAGTGATTTGACAACTCTTCGGAGATATGGGTCAGACGCAGTGGTTTTTACCAAGTACTCTCGTACCTCAGAGCTTCGTTTGAGTACTTCCGCCATGAAAGTAAAGAAGGCGGAGAGGAAGCAGACGCCAAAGACTGCGACGAAGCCCAGAGCCAAGGAAGCAATGCCCTCCATCTTAATGGCACCAAAAGTGCAGAAAACACACCATGATATTAGTGCCAATTTTGTTGCAGGCAAGACCAATCTCACATTCACCTCGTTGTACAACTTCATGTGGAGCCGAATCCAACGGTAGTGTTTCAAGATTTCTTCCGGTCTGCGAAAAACTCCCCTCGTTCTGTAATATCGTCCAGGAGAGGATCTGAAAAGGATTTTCTCAGGTTAATATTGTTGTCAAAATACAATACATTTAATTATGAATACTAAGTTGAATTATTGTTTTACTTCATTTCATCGAAAATTGGTAAGAAGGTCATGAGCCCAAAGCCTAATTGCTGATAGAGAAGAGCTAAGGAAGCGTAGGGGTACTGGACGCAAAGAATCGTACAAGAGCTCACAATCCTAGGCCAGATGCTATGGTCATCTTCTGTCCAGAAGGGAAGAACGGAAGATACTTGCTCATGAGAAAAGGGACGAGCAAATGCAATTGTCGGTATGGAGAGCAAAAACATGAAGGAACTGTATCTTGAAAGCCTGAGTATAATTTGAGCGGATTTTATGAAGGGCGGAAGTCTTGAGTTCGGGATGACAAAGTTTTCTGGAAATACATACAACCCATGTAATTCATTTAATGTAAATGACAAAAGGGATCATTTTTTCCCATAAATACAAGTAAAACCATAATGCGTAGCATTTTACTAAAACAAATCCGCCCAGGATCCTTGTAATAAAGCGTTGGGAAAATTTGTATAATAAAATAATGTAATTCGTAATAAAAACATTGCTTTAATTTTGTGTAAATATCCACATACTTTGAAACTTGTCGAGGAAATCCAGGAACTGGGCCACAAAGGCTGGGAACTTATCCAGATTTTGCCAAACTGCGATATGAAGAATTGCTCCAAGGAGAAAGTACGCTGCCATAAATCGCATGTAAATAGCTTGAACTTTCTCAGTTTCCTCGTCCATGCCCGCTTGAATGCATCGAAATAGAACAAAGGCTGAATGGATAATTCCAACAATCATGGCTAACTTCCACAAGTTTTGTTGCCATTTTGGTCCAAGTTCAGGTCTCCCGAGTATTTTGTTCCATTTGAAGGGAATTCCGCCAAAGTAGGATCCCAGCCGGAAAGCATTTGCAATGTAATACCTGATTTTAGGTGTTAAAATCATATCCGTCTCTGACCCTCCGTTCGCCTCCATTTCTTGAACAATTCTGTGATGCTGCTTCTGGAATAAATCTCGTACTATAAAATACGAACAAGGAAACAAAATGTAAGCTAAAATTTACTGTTCACTCTACCTTTAAATTTCAGTATTATTTGCTTGAGAGTAAATAGAGATTGTTTCCAGAGCAATGTTGTATAGTTTGAGTCAGCTTTCTCCCAGCCTCGGAGAATCCACTGAAGCTGTTGTTTAAAAGCTACTTTTACCTTGGGCATTTCCTTGTTTTACATAAACTCCATTAGAACTTGATTTTCATGGAAGCTAAGTTATACGTATGTACATACTGGACGTTTTAATGGATATGAGGTAGTTTTGTAACTTGCTTTTTTAGTTTTTGTGTCAATCATAAAATAGGGAATGAGCGTACGTAACGTACATGGAAGGTTCCTGGGAGGCTTGTGTGTAATTAAATTTTCTACTTACGGAGGACGATCCATTATAAAGCAAGGTACTTGTAATAAGAATAGAGCTTTCAAGGAATAAATGACGTCCTGAACCAAATACTTGATTTTCCAAGGATACCTACATTTTGAATTTTCCCTTGTGTGGTCTTACTGAAAAATACGGAACAAAAATTGAATAAAATGTAGGTAGAACTTTATTATAGGTGCTACTTTCATTAGTATAGAAGTTTGGTTTTTCGGAATTTCAAAAATCCCAATTTTCGTAAAAATTCAAAATTTCAAAAACAAATTTAAAATTTTGATTCATTTTTCAAAATTGATTTTTAATTAGTTGCAATATTGTGACGAAAAAGGACGATGAATGGTGCTATTACTTCCAAAACCATCAATTTAAATGCGTTCAAAATTTTGGGGTCCGAATTTTGTGAAATACGAAAGCATATCGAGGAGTGACATAAAAACGTTTGAGGAAATATTTTTATGAATTAGCTACTCCATCTGAACCACCCAGGCTACACATCCACAATTGTGGATTTTCCCTATTTCCGCCTTATTCCTTTAAAATTTTGAGCAATTACCAAAGTCATGGGAAAAGCTCTTTGCACCACCCACCTTTCCCATCGGTATGGATTATTGATGTGTTTCAGGAAACTCACGTGGAACTTTCTATAGCCTCAACTCAACACCTTAAAATACGATACTGTATTCGAATATTTTCCAATGAATTTCCAAGTAAATTGTGTCTATAGAAGCTTGTGTCCAGGAAAGTATTGTGTGTACTTTTCTCTCGTGTAGCCAACAACAAAACTGTACATACTGCAACGTGATGTTGAGTTTCCTACGCTTGTAGATACAATATGATCATTTGTAATTATTGTAATATGTATACACTTTTATGCCCAGGTTTTTAATTTTTATAATTTTATACCAAATATTTGTAATACATAGTGCATAATTAGATGTATGTGTACTCCCTCCTAATTCTAAAACCTACTGACTCACAATTAGCCTACATTTTAGTATATATTCACCTTTCAAATTATACATAGTAATTGTAAACACAATTTGACCATATGATAAGTACGCGAGATACATACATGTAAGGTAGTTGCCACATATAAAATATTATGTATTTTGTTGAAAATGGCAAACGATCAAATTGCTATTTTGTGAAGGTGTGTACAAAAGTTATTGGACAGATAGCTCACAATAATTGTGTAGAAGGCATACTAAATTCCATATGTTTACAAGCTTGTAATTCAATAATTAGTTGCTATGCTAGTTTGTATTAACAATTAAATGTTCCAACATTTCTACCAATTCTGGTCTTTTTGGCGAAATAATCCATGACTCTCCTCGAGCTGATTTGGTTGTATTTAATATGTAGCTCCCTCAGCGTTGATAGGCATGAATGAGCTAAGGAGTGCACTAATTTCCTTGCCAACATCTTCCAGGAATAAGTAAAATTTCAAGCAAACATACAAGTGAAGAAAAGCAAAGTCCCATTAAGAGTACGCTAAATATAAGACCGATGGATCCAGCCAAGTCCAAGGCTTTTGACTCAACATGCTCGCCCAATGATCGTGCCCTGTGCCGCGGAAACCGGATTTTAGCCCATTTACTCCAAAGCGAGTAGATTCCACTTGCGAGAAGGCTCATCGCAGCTTTTCCCGCGTGGTTGTATCTCTCCTGGCTCGTTTCTTTAATCCTCAACGCTCTGTAGGCAGTGAAAAAGTGGTCGCTTGGGGTTTTCCAATTATGGGCAAATTTCAAATTCCTCTCGACCATTATTTTACTCACATTTGCCCAGTAATACTCGAAATCATCCTCGAAGACGACCAATGCCGTTTTTTCACGAGCCAGAATTGTCTCCACCGCAGAAACCAAAGTACTTCGAAGTAAACATCTGAAATGGCTTTGAGCTGTAATGCCGAATTTTTTAGGGATTTGAACTGAATATTTCCTACCGGGGCTTCCATACGTAAATGTATCGTTGCCTTCAATACAATGGGTAAGACAAGCGGGAACATAGGATGAGGGAGAACAGATCGAGGATCCGAATACGTCCATATCAATGCCTGTTGTTCTAACACCATCCAATGGGAAATAAAAAGTAAAGTTTCCCATTTCCTTCAAACTTTCCCATTTTGTGATGAACTCATTTTGGATGGTGAAGGATGTTTTCAAATAGCTTTTATAGGCCACGGAGAGGAATACTAGAGCCACGAGCCAAAAGATAGCAGCTCTTCTCCGAACATTCCCCGATTTCCTACACTCCGATGTAGAAATACCACCAATTCCCGGTTGATCCAACAAACTCCCGTAGATGGAAAAGGTGAGGGAAAAACACGTCCGCCAAAGGGATTTGGTTTTTTCCTGGCTCACGTAGATCAGAAAAGGGAGTCCAATAAGACAGGAAGTAATTAATAAGGCTATCCAGAGGTCTCGGTCAAAAGGATCCAAATACACGGAAAAGAGAATCCCTGGGGATGTGACATGATCGGATGTGATGAATTTAAATTGATCGATCGGCTCGAGTAAAAATATTTGGTATTTATTTACTCTTTGAATGGATACATCCGTGCTAATTTCTAACAAATAATGTGGGCTCCCATTATAGAAAAGGTAAAACATTACTGCATGGTCCAACGTTGCAGTGTTGGTGGGAAAAAATGGATTCGCATTTGACTTGATGCTGGAGCCGTCTGTTGTGCTGCAATCTCCAGGAAACCTGCCCAAGTGTGTTCCCTCATTAAAAGTTGTGGTCATGGATTCTAGACAGTTGGGTGAGGAGCAGAGAAAATTCTGCAGTACCTCGTCCCCCTCTACCATATTTCCTATGTTAGGGCAAGTTAAATATCCGGAGAGGAAATTATAATGAGGAAGCGTAAATTCCAATACGAATGTTTGCGGGATGTCTTCCCTGATATCGGAGGCGATGTCATAAGTCCACTGATTTTTGTGGATTTCGTTGCTCATTAAAATGACAAATGACGGTGGAAATAAATGACTTGCTATGTCAGCCAAAATAAAATCAATCACTTCATATTGTCTTTTGTAATCCATTGTTTCGTTTCCCGGATAAGCAGCTCCGGCCACATATCCAATTTTCACGCTGCAGTTCAAATATTGGGACTTAAATGCCATAGCGCGTCGTCCTAAGCTTGGACACGGCTCCTGGTGATCATAGCAAATCCAAAGTTGGTGCGGGACTTGTAGTACGTGGACATCGATTTGAGTGAATTCCGGTGCTACAACGAGGAAATGTATCATGCAATTTTTGAGGCTTTCAGCCAAGGCCTGGACATTTGCTTGTACAAAAGCCTGGCAACTCAGAAAAAGGAGAACGAAAACCCAGAACATTTTGAGGCTATTTTTGCAATTCAAAAATTACGAATGTGATTTAAATTGGTTTTAAGTAGTAGCCGCTCGTAGCTAAAATTTGAAAAAAATTCGTGTAGAAGTGTAGAATGAGGCTGGAATAATTATGTTTGAAATGTGACTGTTAAAAACTAAGGTTGTGTTTGGTAGTGGATAGCAGTTGAAGCAAAAATCTTGATATCCTGTGTGTGAGGAGCCAACTGATGGATTTTATTTGAATAATACTTGAGAGCTGGTATTTAATAAAACTCATGTTTTCAAGGACTGTACGAGTCAAATCTTATCGGAGAGCTAAAATTTTACGATAGTGGAAAATGTGGTTGGAAAGAATACTTTCATAAGAAATAATCTCCACTTCATGGAGAATCAAGTTGGTGGTGTGAGTTCACAAAGACTTGATATGCAAAATTTAATTTGGTTGTTCCTGCATCTTAAGAATCCCACATTTTTCAAGTACCGCACGTGTAAGATCTTTTTGAGTTTTACACTGTAAAATGAACTTGAGCTTCACGTTGTACAAGGAAAAATAAATTAAAGGCTTTTCACATTCCTCCCGAATTTATATGTATGTTCCAGTATTGCGTTGAGTTCCTCAACTTTGGATGTGTTTTCAAAAAAACTTTGTAGTTACATATTTCCAGCCTATAGCGAAATGAGTTGAGCTAAAGAAACTATTATAAGGGGTAAAAACAAATAATCAAAGCCAAATGATATTCACCGCCAAAGAACTTATCAGCCATTGACCAATATAAACGAAACGGTGTGGTCAATGATGCCGTGGATCATTGTGAGAATCATGCCATTGTCCACGAAGTAGAAGCGTCGCAGACTCACGGCAACGACCTGCAGTGATTTCACATACCGTCTGAGATATGGGTCAGAAGCCGTAGTTTTTCTCAAATATTCCCATACGGAATAGCACCGGTTGTGTATTTCTGCGAGGAAGGTGAACATGACAACGAGGAAAACGATACTAAATACTGCGACAAAGCCCAGTCCCGCAGAAGCAACGCCCTCCATCTTGATGGCACCAAACGTGCAGAAGACACACCACGAGATCAACAACAATTTGGCTGAAGGAATGGCGAAGCTCACAAGGACCTCATTGTACCACTTCATGTGGAGCTGAATCCAACG
>JAQFXU010003980.1:0-14639 GCA_034693705.1 Spatulosminthurus flaviceps
ATTCTGTGTCGTTGTCAATCGGAGTTTAAAGTTGACGCAAAATTTGAAATCCCAGGACGTCAAGTTGATTTGATCAGCGATAAAGACAGGGAAATGATATTACAAGGACGCCATGGAGGACGAATCCGAACGAACGAATTTAGTTTTGAGCATGTACCCGGGTGAGTTAGGTCAAAAACATATTAGTCTCCCAAATTAGTCTTGAACATTCCTTACCAGAATACGTCCAGGCCACTTTGTCAAATATGCCAAAAAAGTCATAGTTTCACCACTACAGGTCAAACTCGGGGGGGGGGGGATAAACTCCGGACGTCAATCTCCGTCCCCCACCCAGTGTTTGAACTGTGGAGGTGAAACTATGAAACGTTTGGCAAATTTGACAAAGTGGTCTGGGGGTATTGTCATGAGGTATGTTTAAGCCTTTGGAACAGCGGTCTGTTAGAAAATCCTTTTTTCCTAAAATAAGCACTATTCAATGTACTAAAACAGAATTATTAATGTTATTATTAGAAATGGAAATGACAAATGAGCGGAAGATTCTATCATTCACTACTCTTAATTCTAAAATTAAGGACGGTGAGGTAATCAAGGGGGAGATTTTATTTTGTTGGCCACATGTTTGGGAGGATGACTACGACATTTGGGAACCTTTAGCCAGACGCTTGGATGACACATGCAAGGAAAGATGTCGCCGGCGTTGCCCCACCTTTCATACTAAATTCTGCGTGGCCCACGAATTATTTTGGTATCCATTATTCAATGGTCCCAGGGCGTGGATAAATGAAGCTTTCGCGAGTCCCTCATCTACAAGCTACAAAACACTGGATCTTTGGATCTCATTTCAAACTGCAGGCTTCCTAATTGATGACTTTGAGGAAAAACAGCGTGGCAAGCCTTATCATGAAAAGTTTGTACGAGCCACGGCAAGAGTAGTGCACAACATATACATGCACAGCAAGTTTTGAACTTCTGAGGAGTTGGAACATAATTCGGATTTCCAATATTTGATGAAAGCGGATGAAAATACTGGGATAGTGCTCCTTTTGCTTTTTGATGTGGTGCAGGAATTTAAACCACTTCTTGAAGTCACGCCACGATTTCTTGAGCCCTCAAAAAATGTTTTAATGCGAGCTGATGGTAAAAATTATGGATTTTCTTGGTCTTATTTTTATTTTTATATTTACAAGGATTCAACACCATATTTTTGTTTGGAAAAATTCGTTAAATGGATTAAAACCTTTGTGGTCATTTTTGTTGAATAATTGGCCAAATGTATTTTTATTGTAGAAGCGTCAACAAAAGAAGAAGTGGCATTGGTGCAGAAAGGTAGGGATGACACACTGAGACCTCTTGCAATGAGTCATCGATATACTGCCGAACTACAAACATGGGTTGGCTGCAGGAAATATTCTCATGTATTGAAAAAAAATGTTGGTCGTGAACTCCGAAACAGGACCATCGGATTCAATTTGTGCTTTGAATTTTTCATTCTCATGGATGGACTTATCATCCCTCAAATTGTCCGGAGTAATTTCTACTGGGACAAATGTATGCGGATGTATCGCACCATGATGTTCATGGTGAATGATATTTTTAGCGTACAGAAAGATTTGAAAGAAGTAAATGAGGGTGCGGAGCGGCCTGATAATGGAATCCTGACTTATATGGAACTTGAAAAAATCAGCTTTGAGGAGGCTATGAAAAAATATACGGAAGAGCATGACGAGCTATTAGAGGATTTTCGAAGGGAATGCAAGTATGCACTTGAGAATGACGAAATCAAATTTGACCTTTCAGAGGATGAGAAAATCATTTTCAATGTATCGTTGAAAGCTATCGCAGTGACTTATGGAAATACGGTACATACCCAAATTAGGATGAAGCGTTATGGGAATGAAAATCACCAAATTTCTTTTCAAGACTTGCCGCCTTTCGACGACTAAAATTGGATTACTCATCTGCATATGAAGCGCAATATCTCATTAAGAGCAGATAGCTCAATCAGTACTGAATAAATCATGTTTTTAAATATTCGGGTAGTGAGATTTCAAGAAATGGTTCGAACTATAACAGTCTAAATCCCGCTACGCTCATGGTCACCTCTTAATTAAATTCTACGGCCGGAGTATTTCAAACTATGTTGGGTCTTTTCTGGATGGCAAATAAAATATTAATGTATGTTTATGTAAGGGTAAATAAGGTTAACCCTTACTCCCACACCACCCACTGTAACCTATACCTAAACAGATCATGAAACGAGAAGTCTTCTGCTAACTCTTGAGCAGTACACACCTTTCTTTTCGCAGCTCTCTCATAGCTCTTACTCATAGTGCAGTTCCCAGTCTGACTTTCACATCTTTCTGCATCTCTAGTTCCCCCCAGTGATCATCTTGTGCATCCTGCATAGTCCCTTGTAAGGTATTCCCTTACATTAATGGTGGAGGCGCCGTAAGCTCCTTCCCATTCCCTGCCAAGCGCCCCGATCTCCGATTTACCCGAAAACCCGGTGTTTCTGAGTGCCCCGATCCCGCTAAAATACTTTTTTCTGAAAAGTGCACTTTTCCGCTCCGATCCCTATCCCTTACCTGTGCGTACATACCTACCTGCTCAGCACGCTCCGTCCTCGCCGCCAAGCAGTCTAGACAGTTTCCTGCCTAGCTGCATTCCACCACGCCGTTCGCGAATTCCATAGTGCTTACCTGTACCTACATATATAGGTTAACGCCCGGTCGTGTGCTGTCTGCTCCCTTTCACTCCTGCTCCATATATACCGACAGTGACTATGCTCTGCACAGTGCCTCCTCTGGTTTTTTGATTTTCCCCCTGTTTTCAGAATTTCGGTTCATTTTTTGCCTTACCTGTTATTTCCAGTTCATTAATTTGTCAGTTTTTTGAATTTCCAGTTCCATTTGTGATTTTCATAGTTCCGTGTATTTTCATATTCCCTGTCCGTGCTATTATTCCCGTTTTCATAATTTCAGTTCATAATTTTTGATTTTTCATCGTTCAGTGCTTTTTCAGTTTCCCGTCAGTGTCGTATTACCTGTGATCCTTCCCTGACTCAAGCATTGTTCATTTTTGTGACTGTTATTTATCTCCCGGCTTTTCCTTGTCCTCATAATTTTGTTTTTCATCCGGTCATTTTGTTTTTTGTGCCGTGATTATTCACGTGGATTTTTCTTCGTTCCCGTTCCTTGTCCTTGTCGTGAATGTTGACCTCTCCCCTGTACTTACGCGTCGCCATTTTCTACGATCCCAATCAATGCCAATGCCATGCCTCCCGTTCATGTTCAATTTTTAGAGACTCCTGCCATGGTCGGATCTCATCACTTTTGACCTGGACGTGGCCCCTTGGTTTCCAGTTGTAACTTTCGTTCATTAATCTTAATTACATGTCTGGCTTAATTTTGCTAGTGCTTTGTTCTTTATTTTTTCGCAGTTCTTGCTCTGTGGACCCGCCTTGCTTCGGATCCCTCGTCTCCTCCACATCCTTTGAGCATTATTATTTCGTGCCATGTATTATTGTGCTTTTTCTAGATCTCCGGCCCGCTCCGTGTGATCCTAGTCCCCGTGTCAATATCATTGTTAATTAGTGGCTTTTTTAATCGTCCTTGTTCATGTTGTGCTCCGTCTAGGTTTTGACCTGTTAGGCGGCCCATCAGTCATCGTGTCAACCTCGCCCATCATTATTATTTTGTTACGAATTGCCAATGATTTTTCTTCCTTAATTAGTGCGTGCATTTTGCTCCGTTTCTTTCAACAGCCTAGCTTCTGATACTCCGTGTACTTTGTACCTTGTCTGACGTGCCCAGCTGCCTTATTTAGCTCGTTGCTTACGGACCGTGGCTTCCCGCACTAGCTCTCACGTTCTCTACGAAACAATCAACTTTATCCGTACACTGATTTTTTTGCTGAGGCTTAACTGTGCTATTCTCGATCTCTGCTATTTTTTTTAGCTCGTTCCACTTCGTCATCATGGCTGACGCTGAGCTCATTCCCCTCACACCCGTGCAGGTCCAAGGCAACGAAGCCATCTACAAACGACTAAGCAGACTGCGCGATGAAATCCGCCCGTACAGGAGCTCCGACCATCCGAACGTCTACCTCGCCCGCATCAACAAGATCCGCTTCAATTTGGGAATTCCCTACGACAATATTCTCACTCTGTGTTCCCATTTCTTCGCTGACTCTCCTGATCCGGATGTCAAGTCTTGGTTTTCAGACCTCCAGCCCCTCATGCAACAATGGGCTGCCAACATCAACCGAACCGAACAACAGCAATGGACCGACATCTCCGCCTCTCTCACCACCAATTTCAACCGTGACAAGCTCCTCGACGCCAAAGAAGCCCAGCTCCGCGACCTCCGATACACGCACGGAGAATCCATCGTCCGCTTTATGCACGAATTCGTCCGCCTGTCACGAGAAGTCCAACCGAACATTACCGAGGAGTGTCTCAGTCGTAACGTCAAGCCCAAGCTGAAAATGGGGGATTACTTCCTTGCCTAGAGTCTCAGTGACGGCTCGCTCGACAATTTTATTCAAAATCTGGAACAAGTCTGTGCTCCTCAGCCTGAAAATGACTCCGCTCCCGCACATCCGGCAACACCCGCTCCGAATCTTTCTGTTGTGCCTCACCCGATCCGAGCTGTCGGTGATGGAACCGCTGCAAGCCGGGACGTTGTTTCTCCACCTATTACTCCCAGTAACGTCAATCATTCAAACCCACCGGCTGGTTCCCATGACCAGTCAAATAACGAAGAAGTTTGCGACTATAGTGAGATCCCTCGACATATCATGGCTAACTGCATGCGCATGGAACGCGATATCAAGAACGTTAATTTCACCCGTCTGGAAGAATTGGCTGCATCCCGTCCACAACGACCCGCTCATTCCGGCAATTTCTGGGGTCAGTCCGGTAACCGTGGTTACAGCGGAGGAAGAGGAAATTCTCGTTATCCCAACCAGTCCCGCTGGTCCCAGCCCCACGACAACGACCACAACCAGCAACCACAGTCTGACTCACAGAATTTCAGTGGCCCTGCTCAAAATTCCCAGGTCACACCCGAACTGCAGCAACTTGTGGCACAACTCGCTCTTGTTGCCATCCAGGCCAATAACAATAATCACACCAATAACACCGGCGTCAGGTACACCCCACGCTCTCACAGCCCTGCCCCTCCACGCCGACAGAACCATCCGGAAAACCATTAAGTCAGACGTTCGGGGACATTCTGACTAATGGTCCACTCTCGCGGTCACCGTCACCTGAACCGCCTCTTACTTCCTATACAACTAATAATTCCAAATCCTCATGTCCAAACACGAACTGACGATCCTACTCCTATTGATACACCTCAACTTACGCATTCCTGCTCCGAGGTCCTGGATCCTCATAACCGCACTGTAACTGAATCTTTCTTCACTTTCAAGCCCACGGCTCTGGACGTACTTTCCTCCGCGAGGAACAGCTCTCATGCTCACATCGACGTGGAACGGACTGCCGCGATGGCCCTCCCGTCTCATTTCTCCGAAGATTCAACTATCAGTTCTGATCCTCCAGAACCTCATTTAACTGATCCGGCTGAAGTGCCCCGAACTTCAGAACCGTCATCTCAGGATTCGTCATCCTCTGGTCTAATTAATCCCTTCCCGAAGAAGATCCCTACAATCAGGAAGTTCAACATATTGTTCCCAGTCTACAACCTGCATTTTGATGAAGTTCTGCTCGACCCACAGAAAACTCTACAAGCAGAGTTTGCCCGTCTGTACCATTTGACATACAGCGAACATGACATCATACATCCGCTCCGACTGGCGGGCTACAACAATTATATACGAGCAACCTGAGACTCCGGTGCTGCTCTCTCGGTCATATCACCCGCTCTAGTCTACCATATGATCCGGCTATTTCCTGAATGAATTACTGTCGTCAGTCACCAGCCCCGGCCCTACACTCAAGTTTTAAAGGCTGATCCCCAGTTCTACAAGCAGTCCGCCATCGTTCAGTTACGACTTGGACCTGACATGTGGGGACTGCAACTACCGATTCGCCATTATTAATGAAGTTGACCCCTAATGCTGCTAGGAGTCAACTTCCTCCACCGATTCCAGGCCGTCATCGATTGTAACAAAAAGTCTGTCACCTTCAACGGTCTCAAGCGGGATTTCAAGCCACCCGAAGGATCTGACGATGGATGGGTCCCTCCCAATGAATTTCCCAACTCCAACTGGAGCACTCAAGATCTAGATGCGCCGATTTCTGTCAAAAGTTCCACCGACTTGCCTCCCTTAAGTATTCCAACGCCCCTAGATGTTCCGCAAGTCACAGTTCCGTGGAACCCTCGTCCAGCTAAAGATATAGTTTCGAAACCTGACGCTACTGGATCACTGGGCCCTGACAAAATAACATTCACTCAGAAAGGTCCTCCTCCTGTCCGTACCATTCACTCCTCGGCTGAGCAATTCAACGAGGGCGCTCTTATGCACAGTCAGACTGTCCCAGATACGACCTCTGACTCGGACTCTGATGTTGAAATGGGCCCCTCATCCCACCGATCCAGTTCAACACAGACTCCTCCAGCACAGTCCACCACGGACTCTCAACAGCATCCACTGCCCCAATCCATGAAAAGACCCGTGTCGCCTAGTGCCGAATCTTCTCAAGCAAAGATTCCCTGCTAGCCACAGACTAAGGGCCGGTACAAGCACAAGATCTCTGAATCCTTGTACACCGACAAACGTCCCCTTGACATTCCTGCTCGATCCTGGCAGCAAGTCACAGTTTATGCCCGCAACCCGCACGCAACCGGAGAGATCTCTGTTACACCCAGCCACATGGTCTCGAGACACGGTGTGCTCTTTGGCCATGTCCTGCTTACTCTGGAAGAGGGAAAGACCGAAGCCTTTATATTTAACCCTCAACACAAAGACATAACAATTCCAGCCTTGCGGTATGTCGGCCGCCAGAAGAATGCGAGGAAAATTGGATCCCCCGAGACAAGTTCCGCAACCCGATCCGAAGGACTCAAGCTGAACAGTACTCCCCCGTCTCTGGCTCTCCGAATTATAATTATGACGACAATGAGCCTCCTCCTCCACCGCCCAGACAAACCAAACCTACTGGTGGAGCGCCTAAAGACAAACCAGATTTTAAGATGGAGGAACTCAATCTCCGTCCCACTCTCACTGAAGAGCAGAAACGAACAGTCCTGAAAATTGTCAACCGCTTCAAGTCCAGCTTCGCCCGTTCCAACGAGGAACTTGGTACAGTTAATTATCCTCCCGTTGTCATCGATACAGGAGACTCACCGCCATTTGCCACTGTCCTGTCCCAGACACAGCTCTACAACCTTACCTTCAAGCTGTCAAAATGTTACTTCGGATTCACGACGCTCCAGTTCCTAGGTCACGTCGTAAGCTCTGAAGGTGTCAGGCCTGATCTTGAAAAAATAGCCGCTGTCCAAAATTTCCCGTTCCCGAAGAATCTCCGTAGTGTGCAGAAGTTTCTTGGTCTCTGCAACTACAACCGGAAATATATCAAGCAGTTTGCCCATGTCTCGAAGCCCCTTAGCGATCTCATGAAGAAAGACGTCAAGTTCCACTGGGGTCCCGAAGAAGAAGAAGCCTTTCAAGGACTCAAAACCCTGTTAACCACCGCTCCAGTTCTTGACTACTTTGATTCGACAGCAATGATCCGTATTGTCGCTGATGGAAGCGGCTACCAAGTCGGCGGAGCCTGTGAGCAGTCCCGAGACAACGGAAAGACCTGGCATCCCATCGCTTATTGCTCCAGCCTCCTAACGGACATTCAAGGTACTTACATCGTCATGGAACGTGAGGCACTTTCCTGTCTGTATTCTCTTCAGAAATTCCGCCCCTATGTGTACGGCCGACGCATAGCCCTCCACACCGATCACAATGCTCTGAAATCCTTGGCGAACCTGAAGGATCCCCACTCCAGACTCGCACGCTGAGCTCTGGAGCTTGCTTAACAGGAAATGGACATTGTTCACATCCCTGGTGTGAAGATTCCACATGTGGATTGCCTGTCGAGATATCCAGTCCGATCTCTCTCAGCACCACTCACCATCGCCCGTGAAAACGAAGTTCACGCAGAAGAACCGCTGATCCGCCTAGTCCTCGGAGGAAATGTTAACCTGTTCAAAGATCATCAAAGGCGAGATGGTTATCTGAAACAGATCATTGAAGACCTGAAAAAGAACGGGAACCACGACGAATCCCCGCCCCAAATTTTCTCGAAAAAGTACGCCTTGATCAACGGTCTCTTGTACAAAATAGACGCCAGGCACAAGGACAACCATGAACTGCCGTGGAAACTAGTGGTTCCTCTCACCCTCCGAGCTGCGATCCTGCACTTAGCCCACAACGATGACACCGACGGAGGACACCTGGGCATACTCAAGACCTACTTAGAACTGACGAAACGTTACTATTGGCGCCGCATGAGAACTGACACTCTCGAATACATCCAAGCATGTCCCACATACCAGGCTGCCAATACTCCAACTAAAAAACCCCAAGGTTTGATGAAAGTGATCCCACCTCCTCCAACTGTTCTCACTCGCATCGCTCTTGATTATATGGGTCCGCTTCCCGAATCCCCGTCTGGAAACAAATATATTTTCGTGGCTGTCGACGCCACCAGCCGCTTCGTATGGGCTGCGGCTACTCCAACCGCTGGAGCCAAAGAATCTGCGCGTCTCCTGGAAGCCACCGCCTTTGACCACGTCGGGTATCCGCCCCAGATCATGACTGATAACGGAGTCCATTTCACTGGCTCATTTTTCCGGGACTTCCTCTACAGTCATGGAATCGCTCACGTCCTGACCCCTCCGAACCACCCAGCTAGCAACGGTGGTGTCGAGCGATATAACAAGGACGTCAAGGCCTTTATCCGAAAATATGTCAATCGTGACATGGACAACTGGGATACCGTTCTGCCCAAAGCTGTCAAGGTCCATAACCAGCACGTTCACATCTCCACCGGTTACACGCCATTCAGTCTTATCTATGAAATTGACGCCACAAACAAGATGGATCACCTCACTCCCGTTCTGAAGAAAGTCGATGACAGAACACCCGAGGAGAAAGAACATGACCGCCTTGAAAGAGTTTTCATCGCCAACTGCAACTCCCTCAAAGAAATGGAAGCCCGAGCCGCCCGTTTCAACAAATGCAGAAAACCGAACAGCTTCAACACTGGCGGTCTTGTGTGGGTCACCGACGGCCGCCGCCGTGGTCTCCAACTGTTCTGACTTGGTCCCTACCAGATCATCACCCGAAGAGGAAATTTATTTGCGAATACCGAGGAACGTACCGTTCTAAGCACCGTCTCCTCAACGTCCCCTGGGACCGCTTCCACCTAACGCGGCCTCAACTGGCCTGAGAAATTGCATATTCAAGTTCCTACCGCTCAGGAGTGTGGTAGAGATCTTCTTCTGCACATTTAAACATCTAGATCACCACCCTGAGTACAGCCTCGACAGCAAGAAAGTTCTCCCGAGTACCAACCTCCCACGACAACCGCTCAAATCAATCCTAGGTCACCGATCATGACCCAAACCCGAGCTGCTACCACTCAGCAACAGCAAAATCTCGTAACACAGCTCATCGAACCTCCTGGTGCATCTCATCCACCTGTGGATACCTACATCAGCCCAATCACTAGAAATCCTCCTCCAAGTTCCGAGAATTCCCACTTGTGATGGCTATGTACGCAATCTTGACTATATTCCATCCGATCCTGAAGTTGCCCTTGATGGTTACGTCTAAGCTCCTAATGAAGAATTCCCACCAGCTTTTGCCGCTACTTCCAGCCGTCACGACGGAGACTCGGTTGTCAGTCCTCCTGTGAACCAGCTTTTCCCACCAGTGCTCGAACCCATTGCTGAAAATCAATCCATCGGAAATTCCCAGGACTCTCCTCCAGTTCTGTCACAATACGCTGAATTTCCTCCTCACCGAGTGACAGATCCCGTACGTTCTCCATCTTCAAATTACGAGCTTCTAATGTCCGAATTAGCTCCTATGGATCAGTCTCCTCCTCCTGGTCTGCATCCTCCACTATAACCAACACCGTCTCAGTCCGTTCACGAGGAACCTGCAACAATGACTTTGATTGATTTTGAGTCGCCACTCTCTCGCCCAGTACTGGATTCAAGCTTGCCCACGTTCGCTCCTCAAGCTGCACTCGCTCCTCCAGTCACAAACGATCCGTCGCCTCAACGACCTTACGTCTTTTTTGATGCGGCCGCCTTGCGCACTCCGGAGCAGTCACCAACAAATTTCCAAGGACCTGCACCTGCTCCACCGGTCACTGCAATGACAACAGTTCCTGCTAACTCTCCAGCAGTGGAAACTGCCACTACACCCACACTTTATCCCTCCACTGAACGGTACCACGTTTTTGATGCGAAGCCCAGATCAATCACCACCGAACTTTCAGCAACCCGCAACCGCTCCTCCGGGTGCTGTAAGCACCTTAGTCCCAACTTACTCTCCCGAAGCTGGATCTGTTCCACGAGCCGCGCAAGGTCCACCCCCTCAACAGCCCTACGTCGTCTTTGATTCAGCTGCTTTACGTAGCCCAGACCGCTCACCGCCTACGTTCCAACTTCCTGAACCCGTTCCACCAGTCTCTGTGAGTTCTTTCCATCAAACGCCCCGCAGAACCGATCAATGGGATTCCGAATTGGCTCTCCCGCAAATGAGAAGCTTCATCAAATTTGCCAATGTTGATAGC
Organism: Spatulosminthurus flaviceps; assembly: GCA_034693705.1. Lineage (NCBI taxonomy): Eukaryota > Metazoa > Arthropoda > Collembola > Symphypleona > Sminthuridae > Spatulosminthurus > Spatulosminthurus flaviceps. Next base: position 10,766 of record JAQFXU010003980.1, read on the forward strand.
CAACTGAATGTACCTCCATCACCTTCACGTACAGTTCCATTGGAGACTCGCAGACCATACCGAACTGGCCATGTCAACCGATTTAACGAATATTATGCTCCGTCCACTGAAACACGCGACGTGATTTACTACCGCAGTGGCATTACTGGAGTCAGTTGCGTTCCGAAGGAATTCACGGTCCCGAAATTGCCACTTCCAGCAGACTCTCAGTCACTCCCTGGAGCCTCTAAATTCCGCGCTCGCCTACGCGACCGCCTCGAGAGACAAGACCGTCTGGTATCTACGAAAGACTCTATCCAAGGGCTCCGACTTAACTTTTCCCCCTTGGCTGACCGAGACAGACTTCCCACGAATGAGGCTACCAATTCTCCATCCCTTGAATCCTCCCTGCTAGGATCATCTTCTGCTCTGATAAGCCCAAGGCCACAAGCTTCTCACGTTCCGTCTCCACCCGAAGCTGCGCCTTCAACTTCAGCTGAGCCGCAAACATCTCCGTCAGTGCGATTCTCGACCACCACTGTACACCCAATCGAAAGTGACGACGCAACTTCCAATGAGCCGAACTCTCAAGACTCCTCCGACCACGAAACCACCGAGTCTTCTTCATCCCATGATCAGAGGCCACCACCTGGCCAAGCACCTCCTGCTCCCGCATCGATCCCAGCACCTGACGCTGCGATTGATGCGCCTTCGTCTCCCGTATTGCCATGGAGCACCATACTTCCATTTTCTACCGCCACGGCGGTTCCGTCTCCTGATCCGGCTATCACGAAGTCACCAGCGACTTCTCCATATGACAGGCAGCCTCGAACTTCTCCCCGAAACTCTCGTTCATCGAAGTCTTCCAATTCCGACTGTCTCCCCCGCCTGAACAGAAACAGTCCGTTCCTTTCAGCATCCACACGGCTCCTACGCCAAAGATTCCTGTTCTGCGAACAGGAACTCCTCCACAGCGAACACCTCTGTCACGTCGGACTTTTACAGCCAACCAATCAGTCCAGTCCCGTGGTTCCCCTCAGCCTCTCTCTGGCTCTAAACGACCGGCTTCAACTCCGGCTCTAACATCTCCTATTGTTCCAAAGCAAGAAAGAATCACTCCGCCGTCTGGCCACAGTAGTACCGCTACCCCTCGAAGAACTCAAACCACAAGAATTCCAACTCCAGCGCACAGTTCCTCGAACAAGTCTCGAAACACTACAGCGACGCCTAAGCCTGGAACATCCCGATTCTTCACCGACTACAGTGAATCACCCCAATTTGCTCAGTCCGGCTCTAATGACGATTTCCCACCGCCCCTAGACCTCCGACGCATCTACCAGCTCCAGAACATCCCGAAACTGTAATTATTGAAAGTGCTGCTTTTGTACCTCCGCCTGGACCGCCAATACCGATCTACCCTCAGCCTCCGTATGATGATCCGGTCCATATCACGCCTGAAAGGATGGGAGATGATCCTCTGACGATTGGACCGCAATTTCAACAAATAAATAAACAGTTTCGTCCATACATAGCTATGGCTCATCCTTCTTCGGTCCTGCCACGAGCACAACAAAGGGCCTCCTTCACCAGTCTCTTGCCTTGCGGTCTCATCTCAAGGGAAGACTGCAGAACCCGCTCCACACTATCGTTCTGAAATGATCCGAATAACCCCAATCATATACCCAGATGAGGAACGCCCATTGACACATCTTCCGGACTTTGGAACGACCATTGAACCAGGCGAAGATTCCGTGCAACTTAATTTGAGCGCTCTAGAATCTCAGGCTAATGTTCCAGCAACTAGATCTCCCACAGTGAGCAATCAACCACAACCGCCAATCCCAGATCCACCTCCAAGTCTCGCTGAGTTGGTACAAGAACCCAATCAAACCATCGCGACTGTTTAGCCCATGCGGCTCCCACACTCAACAGCCTCAGAAAGCGCTTCCTCCTCTAGTCAAGTCAGTAAACCACGCGGCCAGCCTGCTCAACCTAAGAACGTACCCAAGAAGAAAATACGCTCTCAAGCCACTGATAGCTATGACGGCTCAAGTCAACCCACTGAAGTACGTCCGAAAATACCGCCCGCCAAGAAGGTCAGCCCAAATTCCTCACACAAAGAATATGACCTACATTGACGGAAACTCCTGCCTCCGCCGCAGCAGCTGAGCCACCTCAGCCCCAACCTTCAACTTCCCGTGCTAGAGTCGTTACAGAACCAGCAGCACCTGAACAAGCCTCTGTCAACATTCACACGCTTGAGACTTACACTGGACCACGAACCAGATCCCGTACTGTATCCAGTTCCAGCAACACGCAACCTTCAGCAGCAAGTACTGAGAATTCAGGATCCGAATCCTCCTCATCCCGGCCGCAACGGGAACGAAAGAAACCCGACAGATGGGCACCGTACGATTTCAGGCGTTAAGGGTTCGATGTTTCTTTTATTTTTCGGCATCCTTTAATTTACCGTTCATAAATTCCCGTCACCTCCCGTAATGCATTCATATTTTTAATTTCATTTTCCATTTTCCGTCGAACATGCGTGTGCGCTCGTGGCCACACTTCATAGCTCTGGCTTCATATTTCCAAATGGTCCGCGATGGTCCATCCTAACACTGGTGAAAGTTCTGTAATTTCACTTTCCCCTACTTTCTCTTTCCTATGACCATTGTACTTCTTCTCAATTTCTTGGTCACAAGTCCGTATTTTCAAGAAGTTTCAATCGTGTAAGCAGGTTTCATTCCCCATATCCCCAATCCGTAATATTCTACAGTCAAATCAGTTCAAATCCGTCAGTCCAATATCAAAAGTCCAATCCAAACAGTCAACAGTCAATCTCCTAACTCACAGTCAATAATATAAATTCCATCAATGTCACAAGTTCAACCCGTTTCCAAAATACCGTTTGTCTCATTCACGCACTTCAGTTAAATTTCGAAGTCTAACCACAGCTCAATAAAAATACACGCCAACGCCCTCTCCCGTCAGATCGTATGCGTTACTAGGCCCTAATGCCTGCTGTCTCGCTCGATCTGTCTCTACAACGTGCTCCGGCACGCAAGCCCTATCCTTACCACAGTCCCTCGGCTCTCACTTCACTCCGTTCCAAGCTCTCATGAAGTGACAAGCCTGAAATCTGCGCCCAAAGCCAGAAACTTTTTCGAAAATCCCTTGGACGATTTCTACTTGATTCTGTGTCTATAGCTGTTCTCATCAGTGCTGTCATTCTCATCGATCAGTAATTGTGCTTTGTTACTACAGGTGTTTTGTTATATTTTTACTTTCCATTCGCCAGTCATTATTATATACTATATTCACATGTCATTCTATATTCTCATTGTCAGTATTATGTAATGCCTGTAAGCTCGATTGTTTTTATAGTACTGTGAATTAATCGCACACGACCGCCGTAATTCTTTATCCAGTTCATTGTTTCCTAAAACCAATATTGTATCAAGAATGCAAGCCCACATGGTCCGTAATGACACCGATTTCCTGACCACCGGAGAAATCGAAAATGCAAGAATGTTTCCACTGACAGCGACCGAGACTAAGTTCAAGAACTCCAGACTCAGCAAAATTCTCCCATTGATCTCGATCCGATACGAAAGACTCTGGCAGAATGGCTCAATGGAAATAGGACTGTCACCAGCGCTGTCAGATCCTTGTTCTTAACTACCATCATTTATCCCTCCGATTTGATCAATTTATTATAACATGTGCCAATCTCATGTTCTGCAGAGCCTGGTTTAGCCAGTTAACAATACCGGCCTGCCACTTGACCCGCCTCCCAGGAGAGGAGGAAGATATATAATGCATATTATATAGTATTACTTATTATGTAGATTAGCAAGGTTCAGAAGAGAATTATTTTTATGACTTGATGTTTATA